>PVLA01009311.1:0-69136 GCA_004027455.1 Hydrochoerus hydrochaeris | reverse complement strand
ATATATATATATATATATATATATATATATATATATATATATATATATAACAACTGATTAACTTAGCTCAAATCAGGTGATTTTTTTTGTGGGGCTAAGTTTTTTATATGTATATCAGTTGATTAACTTGAGTTAACTCAAATCAGGTGATTTTTCTTTGTGTGGGGCTATTGGTTATTTAAAAACCCCTGGGGTAGGTCTGCGATCGACAAACAGGAGAGTGGCCACTAGGTAATTTTAACCAGCTCCTGGTTGCAAATCAAGGACCTGCTCCAATCTCCATAACTTTTTTGGGTGACTTTTTGTCTTTGTGGCCGGCTTCTGCCATCTTGCCTTTGTGTCTGTGGTGGGCTTTCACCATCTTGCCTTTGTTCATCTGTACCTGTCTCATATAACTGCCATTATGGGTCAGGCTTCTTCCTCCCCTTTGTTACCCTTGTAACTTGTTCTTAATCATTTTAAGGATTTTAAGGATACGGCTGCCAGATACGGAGATCCTCTTTATCCAAAGAAGCTAAGACCTTTCTGAGAACTCGAAGAGCCTTCCTTTGGTGTCGGGTGGTGGCGACACAGGGAACTTTTAATTTACAAGTCTCTCAACAGGTCCGTCACGTCATTTTTGGACTCCCTCACAAACCGACCATGCACCAGACCAAGTGGTCTATACTGAAGTTTGGATCAACTTGATCCAGGATCCACCCTCGTGGAGGCCAAAACTCCTACAAGAAGGACCCTGGGATTTAGCTCAGGGGCCTAAGCACCTGCCTTGCAAGCGTGAGGTTGTGAGTTCAATCCCAGGTACCAAACACCCTCCCCCCACAAAAATCCAAAAAACAAGAAGGACCCTGGGGGCACAATCTTCCCTCATGGCAATGATGAAAATCAAGGTGTCGCCTCCTCCTCCTGTCCTACCTTCTCCTGGTGATTCTCCTCCCCTTTCTCGACTTCCTCCTTACTGCCCTGATCCTCCAGACTCTTCTGACGTCCTCCCCGAGAAGCCTTACTCCTCCTCCACTGAGGCCGCCTACCTCCCCCCTTCACACCTAGCCCGACTCCACTGAAATTCCCTCCATTCTACCCCTTTGTAGAAGTCCCTCCATCGGACTCATCTTTCTTCACCTATGTCCGCTTCTCTACTAGAGATTTGTACAATTGGAAATTACAAAACCCACCTTTTATTAAGGACCCACAGTCTGGCTTTTTTTTTTTGGTACTGGGATCGAACTCACAATCTCACACTTGCAAGGCGGGCGCTTAGGCCGCTGAGCTAAACCCCCAGCCCTGGACCCACAAGCTTTAATATCCCTCCTTGAGACCATTTGTTTCACTCATCGGCCAATCTAGGATGACTGCCAGCAGCTTTTACAGACTCTTTTCACTTCAGAGGGGAGCGAGTGAATTCATACTTTGGTCCGACTTAATGAGACTTGACATGTTTCGTTTGACCCGCCCCGATTGAGACCCCAACGGGGATGGAGGTAAGGAAGCTCTCTATCGTTATCACCAGACTCTACTAGTGGCACTTCGAGCTGCCGCTTGAAAGCTGACTAATCTATCTAAGGTGACTGAGGTAAGACAAGTGGCTTGAGTCCCCATCTGCTTTCCTTGAGCGCCTCCTAGAGGCCTATCGTATAAATACGCCTATAGATCCGGAGGCACCAGAGAACGGACGAGCTATTAATATAGTCTTCGTCTCCCAGTTGGCCCCTGATATTAAACGTTAATTGCAGAAATTAGAAGGCTTTGAGGGAATGATGTTAGGACAGCTCAGGGAAATAGCCCAAAAAGTTTTTGACAACAGAAAAGAACAACAAGATAAAAAATTGACTAAGATTTTGGCCGTGTTGGCAGAAGGGCATACTCAGGCTAAAAAGAAAAAAGGCCAGCAACTGAAGGCCCCACTAGGCAAGAACCAATGTGCATATTGCAAGGAGATGGGCCATTGGAAGAGGGACTGCCCCAAATTAAGGGCCAAGCTGGAAAAAGGGGAAACTACTCTCCATGTCTTACTGGAAAAGGACTGACAATTTCAGGGTTCATCTGCCTTAGACTTCCTGGTTGACACTGGAGCCAATTATTCTGTGCTACAGCGCCCTCTTGGGGAAATATCCAAAAATACCTTGGCTAGTCCAGGAGCCACTGGTGAAGTCCAACGCTACCCGTGGACTCATACTAAGGTTACTCATTTGGGGAACCAAACTTTAACTCACTCCTTTCTTGTGGTTCCTGAATGGCCTGAACTCTTACTTGGTCGAGACCTACTTCATAAACTTCAGGCCAATATTAGTTTCTCTGAGGTCAGCCCTCATGTTCACCCCCAGGATGCACTAAAAGATGGAGACCCCCCCAGTACACTTCTTGATTATCTGCCCCATTACTGAAGGGCACTTATTACTGACAGAACCAGAAAGGCTTCCTTCAGAGTCTCAAGCAAAATTACTGGATCTCCTTATGCAAGAAATTCCAGTTGTGTGGGCTGAAACTAACCTTTCCGGACTGGCTGTTAATCATGCACCCCTAGTTATTGAATTCCTGCCTCACGCTACTCCTGTCAGGATACCCATTCAACCTCCAGGCAAGAATAGGAATCTCAAAACACATTGAGACTAAAAGAAGCTAACATCCTGATGCCTTGCACATTGGCTTGGAATACTCCACTGCTGCCTGTCCAGAAACCTGGGACTGCAGTCTACTGACCAGTTCAAGACCTAAGAGAGGTAAATAAACGTATTATTACCCTCCACCCAACGTCTGCAAATCATTATACACTTTTAAGTCTTTTGCCTCCAGACCAAACCCAGTATTCAGTTCTTGACCTCAAGGATGCCTTCTTCATCCTCCCGATTGCTCCCATAAGTCAGCCTATTTTTGCCTTTGAGTGGATTGATCCAGACACCGGGTGTTCATCCCAATTGACTTGGACTAGGTTACCACAAGGCTTTAAGAATGCTCCAACACTATTAGATGAGGCCCTAAATAAGGACCTCCAAGAGTTCTCTGGTGAGCACCTGGGGATCACTTTGCTGCAGTATGTTGATGATGTCCTCTTGGCAGCCCCTGTAGGCAGGAGTGCCTACTGGGCACACGAGACTTATTGCATATCTTAGGATATCTGGGTTATTGTGTTTCTGCAAGAAAGGCTCAACTGTGTATACAAGAGATGACTTACCTGGGTTATACCATTACTGAAGGCAAATGGTCCTTGTCCTCTAAAAGAGTTGAGGTGATCCTTCAGATCCCTGAGCCTCAAACTAAGAGGCAAATTCGAGAGTTCCTAGGGTCTATAAGCTATTGTTGCCTTTGGATACTGGACTTTGCTGAATTAGCTCAACCTCTCCATGCCGCCACAAGAGGGATCCCTTCCTGTTTGGACCAAAAATGAGAGCCAAGTCTTTCAAAAATTAAAAATGGCTCTTATTCAGGCTCCTTCATTGCTTTACCTGACCTGACCAAGCCCTTCCTGCTATTCATAGCTGAACAACGAATAGCAAAAGGGGTACTAACTCAAGCTCTGGGACCATGGCACCGTCCCTTCACCTATCTCTCAAAAAGGCTAGACTCAGTAGCTACAGGATGGCCAAACTGCCTCTGAGCCATCACTGCCACTGTCTCCATAGTAAATGAGACCAATAAATTAACTTTTGGGCAAAAACTCCAAGTTGTGGCACCTCATGTGATTGAAGCCCTTCTTAGTGCTCCACCTAATAGGTGGCTCTCCAATGCAAGAACTGTGCAATACCAGGCCCTCCTGCTTAACTCTGCCCTTATTGAATTCAAGGAAACCTCTGCCCTTAACTCTGCAACCCTTCTGCCTGATAATGACCCACAGATGCTTATCCGTGATTGCCTGGACCTGCTTTCCACAACCACCAATCTCTGTTGGGACCTCACTGACCTCCCCTTGGAACACCTGGATATTGTGTACTTCACCGATGGCAGTGGCTTCATTTTTGAAAGTAAAAGGGTATTAGGGGCGGCTGTGGCCACAAAGACACAAGTTATATGAGCTCAACTCCTAGACCAAGGTACATCAGCCCAAAGAGCTGAACTCATTGCTCTTACAAAAGCCCTGAAATTAGCCAAAGTTTTAAAGGCAAACATATGTACAGATAGTTGTTATGCCTTTGCTACGGTTCATGTTCATGGGGCTATTTATCAAGAAAGAGAACTCTTTACTTCTGCAGGTTCAAAAATAAAAAACGCCCCATATATTCTGGTATTGCTGGCCACCATCTGGCTACCTAAGTCTGTAGCAGTGGTACATTGCAGAGGTCACCAAAAAGGAACACACTCAATATCTAAAGGAAATGCTTTAGCAGATAAAAGTGCCCAAAAAGT
Organism: Hydrochoerus hydrochaeris; assembly: GCA_004027455.1. NCBI lineage: Eukaryota > Metazoa > Chordata > Mammalia > Rodentia > Hydrochaeridae > Hydrochoerus > Hydrochoerus hydrochaeris. The sequence continues at coordinate 64,798 of PVLA01009311.1, read as the reverse complement.
TGCCTTAAGATTGTCCCTGCAGCCTGCAACCCATTTGTTACCAGTCCTGCGCCCTCTCATTTGTCTCAGCTTGTTTATTCAAAATCAGATAAAAAACTGGCTAGACAACTGAAGGCAAAACAGATGCCCCCTGAAAATTGGTACCTGCAGCTATAGGAAAGGACTTAATTCTTCAAATCCACCAAGTCTCACACATGGGGGCTCCAAATTAGCTGAATTGCTCCAAAATAGCTATTTTGTTCCAAGATTGACCCAGTTAGCAAAGGATGTAAGTCAAAGATGTCCACAATGCCTCCAAGTAAATGCAAAGGCTGCCACTATTCAAGAAGGAACTTGGGTACAGAGAACTTTTCCAGGGGAACATTGGGAGATTGATTTCACAGACATGGGGAAACCAGGATTGCATGGACACAGGTATCTACTGGTTTTAATAGACACCTTCAGTGGATGGACTGAAGGATACTCAACAAAATCAGAATCAGCTTTAACTGTTGTCAAAAAGCTTTTATATGAGATAATTCCCAGATTCACCCTGCTCTTATCCATAGGGTCCAACAATGGCCCAGCTTTCATAGGTTCAGTAACTAACAAAGTAGCTCAGTTATTATAGATTAAGTGGAAACTCCACTGTGCCTACCATCCCCAAAGCTCAGGCCAGGTTGAAAGGATGAACCATACCTTAAAGGAAACACTTAGTAAGTTGATCTTGGAGTTTGGCGAAAACTGGGTAAGTCTCCTTCCTTTTGCCCTTCTGTGAGTTTGTTGTGTCCCATATGTCTCTAGAATAACTCCTTTTGAGGCATTTTTATGGAAGACAACCTCCCCTTGTCCCCCGTCTTGAAAGGGCCCATTTAGCTGAAACGCTAACCACAGTTTAATTAAGTCCCTGCAGGCTCTTCAACCTGTGCTCACTTCTATCAACCAACTCTTCCAAGACCACCAAGCCAAACCTCTGCCCACACCAGAGACTCTGCTTGTTGCTAATCCAGGAGACCAAGTGCTGCTTAAGTGTCATTCCTGCAACTCTTCTCTTGAACCTTGCTGGACTGAACCATGCACTGCCGTCCTCAGCACCTCAATAGCTGTCAAAGTAGTGGGAAAATCTACCTGGATACATCATTCTCACATCAAGGTTGTTCCACTGGACGCCCAGGAAACAGATTAGTGGACTATCACACAGGCTGAGAAGCCCTTAAACTTAAATTGTCAAAATGCTCCTGATAATGCTGTTTTCTCTCAGTTGTTGGACAGCGGTTATGATGTCCTTTGATCATAACCTGTCTCTCTACACCTGGGAACTAACCAATGCCCTGATGGGAGAACTTATAGCTAAAAATATTACTTCACATGCTATTCTTGTTACAGATCTATGCACTGTCATGGGCCCCAGACCTCCTCCTGAGATCTGCCAACTTGGGACTCAGCAATAATGGGCCCAATCCCAAAATAGGGGCACCCCCGAAGACCTCTATGACTGTCACTCCCAAAAGGGAAGATGAGCCTTCAAAATATAGAACTTTATGGATGCCCTTGAGAATAGTCATCTGGAAATCCCTGACATTCTGAAATCTGTGAGGGAGTTTTATTGTAGTTATTGGGGATGTGAGTCCAGCTCCCCCTGGGGTGATAATGATCCTTTCATAAGTCTCAAAAGATCTTCCAAACCAACTAGTTGTTATGGGAATTGTAACCCCCTTGCATTTAATTTCAAACAAGTCCATCATTACTCTTGGAATGGGGGAAAAACTTGGGGCATTCAACTCTATGTGTCTGGATATGACCCTGGAACAATTTTCCACATAAATAGAAGATGGGCCACTGATTGCCCTACCAGCTGGCTATTGGGCCTCTGGTCTCGCCTGCTCCCTCTGCTAATGCGAGTCCTAATCTGCCTCGTATTACTGCTTTGGTAACCAACCTGAATATACCTGTACCTTGACCTCTTGTCTCTGACCTATATAGCCCCTTAGACATAAAGTTCCAATACCTCAATCACAGCAATCCCAATCTCACCCAGGAGTACTGGTTGTGTTTAGATCCACAACCCCCTTTTTATATAGGCTTGACCCAGACTACATCCATTGGTTCCAATATCTCTTTCCAAATTAAGAACTCTACCTCTTTGGGAGACTCCTCTCCTTGTTGGTGGGGACAAAAATCTATCCTAACTCTAGGAAATATTCACAGAAATGGAGCTTGCATTCAGTCTCCTACCTGTGACCTCGACTCTAGCCCCTATCATGACCTATGCCTTAGTCCAATTGTAATGCCCAGTGTTTCTTATATGCCAAGCCAATGCCTGGAAGCCCTGGATCTTGGTTTGTTTGTACTTCAGGTTTAATGCCTTGTGTTATTGTCTTTTTTGTGTGTGTGTGCCAGGGATCAAACTCATGACCATGCGTTTGCAAGGTAGGCGCTTATGCCATTGAGCTAAATCCCTGGCCCCCTAATACCTTGTGTTATGCTTGATATATTTACTAGTCATGCTGAGAAATGTATTCTTGTACATGTATTTTCCCAAGTTTACTGGTATTCTGGCACAAGTAGAAGAAAACACTTAAATTCAGAGTTTGACCTCTCTCGGCCACTGCAAGCAGCCCATTTTAATCCCAATCCTTGTGGGATTTGGTCTATCTGGGGCTACAGCTTTAGGGGATACAAGTTTAATAATTGGTGGCAAAAATTACCGTGAATTGAGTGCTCTCATTGATAAAGGTTTAGCAGCTTTAGAACATTCAGTGGCTAAACTAGAAGAGTTTCTGGGTTCTTTAGCTGAAATGGTCATCCAAAATTGTAGAGGCCTAGATTTGTTATTTAGGAAAGAAGGTGGTCTGTGCATAGCATTAGGAGAAGCTTGCTGTTTCTGTACCAATCACTCTGGAGTTATCCGAGACAGTATGAACAAGCTTAGGAAGAGACTCTATGAATGAGAACAGCAACAACAAATGGACCAGAATTGGTTCCAGAATCTGTTCTCACTATCCCCTTGGTTGACCACCCTACTCACAGCTCTAATAGGACCAATTGTTCTTGCTTGCCATGACCATCGGACGATGTATTGTAAAGTGCCTTCTAAATCACATCCAGGACCGATTTTAGGCTGTTAAAATGCTTGTCCTTAGACAAGAAGGATATAACCCGTTGCCCACACATGATTATACAATGGAGTCAAAGATTTGACTCAATGACCAAAAGCAGTGGGAAATGTTATAAGCTTGGAAGCTCAAAATATGCTGTGCTAATTGCTTAATGTGCCTTTACATTTTGTTCTTTTTCTATAAGACTTGTGTAACCCCTCCCCTGCACTTTCTTGCTTCCTGTAAAAGCACTGCCTTGCTTCCTGTAAAACAAAATTACCTTTTATGGAGACAAACTGACCCTAAGACCCTGACCCCTCCCGGTGCGGTTTACTGCCTTATAAACCCCTGCAGCTCCCTGCTTGGCCCACACTTGCCCAATTGTTCCCTGGGACAGTGCCGCCACTGAGCTCAGCTAATAAAATGCTTTCTTTTTATTTTTGGAGTCTGTCGTTTTTGACCACTTCACAGCTAAAGAAGACATCCCTTCTTCCTGCCATTACACTATATGCTGGCTCCACCCCGAGGCAGGTGTAGCAGTCATACCATCAAGCCCTAGACAATAAACCAATCCCAGACTCTAGATTTGGCCATGTCCATGATTGCATGATACTTGGGAGGGGGGCATCTGAACATAAAGCATAACACTTCTAGATGATGAGCTATGTAAATTGATCAGAGCCAATGAAAAGAAATTGGACAAACAGCATAAAAAACCTGTTCACAGAAGCAACAGCAGAAAACTTCCCAAGCATAAAAAATTTGGACATGCAGATAAGTGAGACATATAAACTCCAATTATCCATGATAAAAAATTTTCATCAAGGCCTATAATGGTCAAGATTCCAAAAATTCAACAGAAGAACAGAATATTAAAAGATGTTAGACAAAAAAAAAAAAAACCTGTAAGGAAAGCCAATCAAATCACAGCAGGTTACTCAACACACTCTCAAGTCAAAGTGTCTTGTTTATTTTTCTCTTCTTGCTGGGATAAAACACCCAACACCCAAAAGGAAGGAAGGAAAGGTTTATTTACCTCACTGGGGAGGTTTCAGTCCATAATTAGCTGGCTCCAAGGCAGGGTCAATGGCACTGGGGCAACACTTCAAGGCAGCAGCCAGAGGGGGAAAAAAAAAAAAATAAAAAATAACAAAAATGGGGGAAACAAGTCTCTTTTCTTCCCATATAGTGTACACAGGCCACTACCTCCCTCCAGGGCAGTGTAGCACTCACAAAATTTCTGTGACTTCCACTTGCACAGGATGAAGATATTTACAAAGTAAGAGCCTGGCTCCTGGCTGAGTCTTTCAGTTAAAACTTCTAAACTTCTCAAGTTGACATAATGAATTAACCATAACACAAGGAGAGCTTGGAGTGAAGTATTTCAAGCTCAAAAAAAAAAAAAAAGCAACCTATGACCCAGATTAATGTAACCCACAAAACCATTAAAATTGATTTAGAAATAAGACTCTTTCCTGACAAAGAACATCCAAGGAAATACATGACTACTGAATCAGTACTCCAAAATATTTTGATGGATATTTTGCAAAGAGAAAATGACTACAACACCAGGAACACCAACATAATGAATCCATCAGACAAGACAAGAATTCAGTTGGTGGAGGTGGGGAGTAGAACCAACTACAAGGTAACATGGCAAGGATAAGTCAATATATATCAGTCATAACCATCAATGTAAATGGTCTCAGTACACCAATCAAAAAGACTGGCAGAATAGATCAAGAAGCAAAATCCAACAATATGCTGCATACAAGATACATATTTAACTCAAAAAGAAATTCATAGGCTGAAAATCAGAGAATAAAAACAATACTCCATGTGACAGGACACCAGAAAAAAGCAAGGATAACTATTCTATTTGCAGACAAAGTGGATTTCAAGCTGAGACAGACAAGTTTACAACATCCTGATAAAGGAAATAATCCAAAAGAAGAGATAATAGTCATTATAATAGTCATTATAGTTTTACTAGCCAATTTTTGGAAACAACCCAAGTACCCATCAACTGATGAATGGATAAAAAAGATGTGTTTTTTAATACAATGGAGTACTACTCTGCCATAAAGAATGGTGGGCTCAAGACATTTGTAGGAAAATGGAGGCACCTTGAGACCATACTCTTAATTGAAACAAATTGGACATACATGAAAGGATTTTGCCCTAGAATAAGTTATACAATATTACAGCAGCGGAAGGCAAAACCAGAAAGGATGAGGTCACTTCCTGCTTCCCCTATGACAACTTCCTTTTTCTTTTCCCAGTGGCTCAAAAAAGGTCCCAATCAACCCCTTTTGCATCATCAATGCCCACCCTAAGCTTCACCCTGGTCAGAGGTCATATATATATATATATATATATATATATATATATGCCATACCCCATGTTCTGATGAGAGAATGCCAGGCTGCCTATAGTCATGGACTTCTCTCCATGTCCTTGGAATAAAGGCTACTTTTTACTTATATTTTCTCTCTTATTGTGCCAAAAACCTAACAATACATGTATAAATATTGCATTGTTTCTCTGGTGTGAGAAACCAAAATTTTAAATAAGGGCCAAAATATATACCAGGTATTGTGAAATAGAAAGAATGAGAGATAGGAACAAGAGATAGAGAAGGAGGAAAAGAAAGAAGGAAAAAATAAAAAAAGAGAAAAGAACAAAAAAATGGAAACAAAGCTTTTGTAAATGCGGAAAGGAGGAAGGATTGAAAGGAAGGTAGAGGAATGAAGAAGAAAAATTATATACACAGGTACAATTTCTATATGATGAATTAGATCATTATATATATCTAAAATGTATCAATAAAATATGAGTAAAATATATAATCATACCAAATAGCATCACACCCAACTATATAAAGCAAATAATAATAGATGTGAAAAATGAAATAATCACTGATACAAATGTAATAGGTAATCTCAGTGCCCCACTGTTGCAAATAAACAGACTAACTAGACAAGACAAAAAAAAAATCAGAACTGAACCAATCTTTTGAACAAATGGAATTAGTAGATGTGTACAGAGTGTTCTACCTGGCAATGTCAGAATACACATTCTTTTCAACTGCATATGGAACATTCTCCAAAATAACCAATATACTAGTGCACAGAACATACTTAAGTAAATGCAAAGGAATTGAAATTGTGCCATGAGTATTATCAGACCATAGTGCAATGTAATTGGAAATCAATGAAAAAGAAACCACAAGAACTTAATAAACACATGGAAATGAAATAACACATGAAATTAAAAAATAAATTAGACAGTTCCTACATTTAAATGATAATACCTTTATAGCATATTTCAACCTATAGGATGCAATGAAAGTAGTCTTCTGAAGGAAATTTATTCTAGTGAATTTTCATATCAGACAAACAGTGGACTCAAATAACCTAATATTGAACTTCAAATTTCTAGAAAAAAAAAGAACAAGTTAACCCAAATGGAGGAAATTATAAAGATTAGTGAAGAAATTAATGCATTTGAGACTAAGAAAGCATGACAAAGAATCAATGAAACAAAGAGTTGATTTTTTAAAAGATTAAATAAAGTAAATAAACCCATAGCCAACTTTGTCAAAAAAAGAAAAGACTCAAACCTATGCAATTTGGAATCATCAAGCCTACTTCCAGAACTGGTATTCTAATAAGATGGAAAATAGAAAAAAATGGAAAGATTTCCAGATACATAGGAATTACCAAAGCCAAATTAGGAAGATATAAAAATTCTAAATAAACCCATGTCAATCAATGAAATTGAAGATGTAAATAAAAGCCTACCAGCAAAGAAAAGTACAAGCCCTGATAAACTCATTGCTGAATTCTACAAGAAATTTAGAAAGACCTAATGCATCTACCCCTCAAAATCTTTAATGAAACTGAAAGGAAAACAATACTCCCAAATTCAATCCTGGAACCAAGCATTACCCTGATACCAAATCCAGAAAAAGATACAACCAAAAAAAGAACACTACAGACCAATCTCCCTAAACAATGTAAACTCAAAAGTATTCCATAAGATAGCGGCAAATAAAGTACTGCACATCATCAAGAAGATTATACACCATGACAAAGTAGGATTCATCCCAGGGATGCAGGGATGGTTCAACATGCAAATCAATAAATGTCATATACCATAGTAATAGAGCCAAGGGTAAACATCATATGTTCACTTTAATATATGCAGAAAATGCATTTGACAAAGCCCAGAACCCATTCATCATAAAAATCCTACAGAGAATTGCAATAGATGGTCTTTATCTCAATCTGACAAGAGCCATCTATGACAAACCAACAACCAACTAAATGGATGAAACCCAAAAGTTTTCATTTTAATTCAGAAACAAGAAAAGGTTAGCCATTACTCCTATTCGATATAGTTCTGAAAATATTAGCCAGAGCAATTGGACAAGAGAATTAATCAAAGGAATTGGGATAGGAAAGGAAAAATTTACTATCATTATTTACAGATAACGTATACTCTACATAGAAGACTTAACCAAAAGGCTTCTAGATTAACCAAATTCAGTAACATAGCTGTATACAAGGTCAAAACTCAAAAATCAATAACATCCTTGGAATCAAATAACAAACTCACTGAGAAAGAAATGGAGACACAACACCTTTTATAATCACATCAGTATAAATATTGAAGAATCAATCTAACAAAGAAAGTGAAAGATCTGTACATCAAGAACTACAATAGCTGGGTGTGGTGGTGCACACCTGTAACCCCAGCACTGGGGAGGCCAAAGCAGGAGGATCGTAGCAAGTTTGAGAAAAGCCTGGGCTACAAAGTGAGCCCAAGGCCAGCCTGAGCCAAATAGCAGACCCTGTCTCAAAAAGACAACAACAACAACAACAAAACTACAATACTCTTACAAAGGAGATTGAAGAAAATATTAAAAATTGGAAATAGCTGAGCACAGTGGTGCACACCTGTAATTCCAGCAGTTGAGAGGCAGAGGCAAGAGGACTGCTGTGAGTTTGAGGCCAGCCTGGGCTATACAGTAAGTTTAAGTCTAGCCAGGTGTTTGTAGTGAGGTCCTATCTCAAGAAAGAAAGAAAAAAAAATGGGAAAATAATGCTTTTCTGGGGTAGGAAGAATAAACATAGTGAAAATGAACATAGTTCCAAAATCGTTATATAGATTTAATGCAATTCTTATGAAAATTCTAACATCTTATCTCATGTTATTAGAGAATAATACTAAAATGTATTTGGAAACAGAAGAGAGCTAGAAGAACAAAGACATTTCTGGGCATCAAAGGCAAGGCAGGGGGCATCACAATCTCTGAATTGAAACTATACTATAAAGCTATGCTGATGAAAACAGGATAGTACTGGCAAAACAAATAAACAAATCCTGCAGGATCAATGGAAAAGAATAGAAGATGCAGAAAAAACTCTTGACACACTCAGTCACCTTATTTTTACAAAGTGTCTGAACAGCTTCACTGGAAGAAAGACTTTAATAAATAGTGCTGGAGAAACTGCCTTTGCACATGCTGACTATTAAAATTGGACCCTAGGGCTGGGCATGGTTGCACATGCCTGTAATCCCAGATTCAGGAGACTGAGGCAGGAGGATTGTTGTGAGTTTGAGACCAGCCTGGGCTACAAAGAGAGCTCAAGCTCAGCCTGGACTGCATAGCAAGACCTTGTCTCAAAAAAACAAATAAAATAAAATTGGACCCATATCTTTCACTATGAACTAAACTAAAGTTGAAGTGGATCAAAGATCTAAACAGTAAAACAGAAATATTAAAACCATTGGAAGATAGAATAGGTAGAACTTCTTGTCTTCAAGATAAGAAGACAAGAGTTCTATCTATAACCCCATCACACAGCAAACATTACGAAGAAGCAACTGGAGTTTCGTATTATTAAAAATGTTTTGCGTAGCAAGAGAAACTACCAACAGAGTGAAGTGACGACCTACAGTGTGGGAAAAAATTTTTTCCAGCTGTTCCTCAGACAAAAGACGAATGTTTACAATGTATAAAGAACTCAAAGAAAAATCAAACTCCTGCTGGATCAAGTGGGACCAGCTGTCACTCTGCCAGCTTATATATCTGTTCTAGGACCTGTTGCCACTGGTCTCACCTCACCTCAACTTGAGCACACACAATGGTCCAGGCAGGACCAGGAAAAGGAGGCCCTGTGGTGGGCACAAATGCTAGCCCCAGCCCCAAAACTTGGGTTGTCATCCTTTGCCCTCCAGCCTTGCTTCTACTATATTTAATCTCATTAATATTGTTATCTTCTCCTCTATCCCTCTAACCACCCCCCACCTTGCAACAGGGTAAAATCACTCTATTAAGAGAAAAATCATTGCATAGAATTTCATGTTGAATTTTGTTATATAACTATAAAATTTGCTCCTGTAGATAAAGGTATCAGGTCTCAAGGAGAGCTTGGAATGAGCTATTTCAAGCCCTAAAAGAAAACAACAGCCAACCCAGACTGATGTACCCCTCAAAATTATTTTTCAAAATCAATGGAGAAATAAGAAAAGATACTTCCAGTTTGTCAGTAAATAGGTTGTACTTGATGGCATCATTATTGCTATTACTACTTTAGCCATTGTGTCATACATGTGATAATCAGTTTTTCTCTCTTGCATGATAACACTGATCTTATGGAGTTACAACCATCACTGTAACCCAGCTGCAAGATAATGCAAAGAAGGAAAACATAAGACTGATTGGAGTAAATGAGAAAGCTGGAGACAGTGAAAATGCATTATAAACATCTCACAGATATGATGGCAGAAAACCTTCCAAAGATAATAAAGAATTTGACATACAAACAGTGAAGCATATACAACTTCAAACAACCATACGCCAAGGCAAGTAATAATCAAGATTCCAGAAATTCAGCACAGAATATTCAGAATAGACTATTAAAAACATTTGGAGGGAAGAAAAAAATCACCTATAAAGGAAAGCCCATCAGAATCACAACAGACTTCTTGACACAAACCCTCAAATCAAGCAGAGCTTGGAGTGAGTTATTTCAAACACTAAAAGAAAACAACTTCCAACCCAGATTGATGTACCCCTCAAAATTACTTTTCAAAATTAATGGAGAAATAAGATACTTCCATAACAAAGGACAACTGAAGAAATTTATGACCACACAATCAGCTCTTCAGAATGTTCTGAAGAATGTATTAGAAAGGGAAAAGGAGGTACACAAGCACAAGAATACTAATAGAAAGAAGCCACTAGGCAGGGCATGGAATTAAACAGAAGAGAAAGACATGGAACCAACAATAGGAATACAAGAAGGATAAGCCCATACATAGCTGTTTTAACCATCAATGTAAATGGTCTCAATTCACCAATGAAAAGAAATAAACTGGCAGAATGGATAAAGGAATATAATCCAACAATATGCAGTATTCAAGAAACTCACATAAATAACAAAGAAATTAATAGACTGAAAGTCAAAGGATGGAAAGCAATATCCCTTGTGACAGGATTCCAGAAAAAAGCAGGGGTAGCTACTCTATTTACAGAATAATGTGAACTTCAAGCCAAGATTGATCAAAAGAGACAAAAAAGGTCACTATATACTTGCTAGGAAAGACTCCAAGAAGAAGAGCTAACAGGCCGGCTCGGGCGCCCCTTTCCTGCCGCCCTCAGAGATGCGGTGCAGGCCGAGCCGCTGCACCGCCGCCTGCTGCAAGTCCTCGGCCCGAGCTCCCCGCTGCTGACCTGCCGGACGCTTCTCTGGGTTTCTCACTTCATGAAGCCGCTGGTCGCGTTTGTCCTCGGCGGTCCTGGAGCCGGCAAGGGGACCCAGTGTGCCCGCATCGTGGAGAAATATGGCTATACACACTTTTCTGCAGGAGAACTTCTTCGTGATGAAAGGAAGAACCCAGAGTCACAGTATGGTGAACTCACTGACAAGTACATTAAAGAAGGAAAGATTGTGCCAGTTGAGATAACTATCAGTTTATTAAAGAGGGAAATGGATCAAACAATGGCTGCCAATGCCCAGAAGAATGCATTCTTGATTGATGGGTTTCCAAGAAATCAAGACAACCTTCAAGGCTGAAACAAGACCATGGATAGGAAAGCAGATGTATCTTTTGTTCTGTTTTTTGATTGCAATAATGAAATCTGTATTGAACGATGTCTTGAAAGGGGAAAAAGTAGTGGTAGAAGTGATGACAACAGAGAGAGCTTGGAAAAGAGGATTCAGACTTATCTTCAGTCAACAAAGCCGATTATTGACTTATATGAAGAAATGGGAAAAGTCAAGAAAATAGATGCATCCAGATCTGTTGATGAAGTGTTTGATGAAGTTATGAAGATTTTTTGATAAAGAAGGCTAACTCTGAACCTGAAAGCATTCTTGAAATTATGCTTGAATAATGCTTTGATAGCTGCTATCCAGCCCCTTTTTAAGGCAGTTTTAATCTTTTAAAATTACAACTCAATTAATGGCTAGAAAATATATAGTAAGACATTAAATTTTTAAATCTTAATTTAGTGTTTTGGTCACAGGAGTAGACAATGAATTCAAGTTTAACTTCATCTTAGTTATAATGGTGCTCACAAAACAGAGATATCAGCTAGTTAGTTTTTTTAAAAAGGTTATCCCTTTTATAGTTTGTGCCTTCTGTGAGCATAATTTTTTAGTATGCATGTTATATCCCTCTAGTAATTACAGCATGACAGCTGGGCATGGTGCCCACACATGTAATCCCAGTACATGGGAAAATGAGGCAGGAGGATTGCTGTGAGTTCAAGGCTAGCCTAAGTTACATAATAAGACCCTATCTTAAAAAAACAAAACAAAACAAAAAATGTAATTACAACATGTTAGGATTAGGGATTTCTACTTCTTTTTCTTGCAGGTTTCAAATTCTAACCTTTTAAGTGAGTTCGTGGACCACATTTTAAAGGAACTTTTTGTGCAGTCAGTTCTTACATAGGTATTTGGTAAACAAACTCAGAAGATGATTGATTGCTAGCAATGTTTTAATATTTATCAAATAACTGACAATTTCCTATAGAAAGACAAAACTTAGGTTACTACAGCTTGTGCAAAGTTGTATGATAGGTTTGCTTCCAAGGTTTGGGTTGGAGTCACAAGGGATTTAGAACCTGACAGAATTGTGAGCTTTATTATGACACAATCAGAGGGTGTGGGGCAAGGATCACATCTAATGATCGTGTTCCTTTTGCTCTGTTATATAGCGTTATTCATGATTAAACCAATCAACACAATTTGTAAAAGTGGAACCTTGAAATGCATGTGCTAGATTTATGCTGAAATACTTCAATTCTCTTATTAGTAACAATTCAAGTTTGTTTGTTTCCTAGACTAAATATAGGTTAGGGTAAAATTACAAAAGGCAACATAGGGACTGGGGATTTAGCTCAGTGTCATAAGGGTTTGCCTAGCAAGCATGAGGTTGTATGATTCCTGGCACCAAAAAAAAAAAAAAAAAAGTAATATAGTTGTTAGATTTCCATTTGTATTTTATGTTTTATTTTCTGGCATATGTTTTTCATAGTTATTTGTTTAAGGAGATTTAAAAATCATTGCACTTTGGTCAGAAAAATAATAAATATATCTTATGTTCGAAAAAGAAAGAAGAGATAACAATCATAAATATATATGGACCAAATACCAGTGCACCCAACTACATAAAACAAATATTAATGGATATGAAAAATCAAATAAACACTAACAGCTTTATAGGGGGACCATAATAACCCACCCTAACAATTAGATCAACTAGACAAAAAATCAACCATGAAATATTAGAATTAAAACAAACCTGTGAACAGATGGATTTAGTAGATGTCTACAGAGTGTTCCACTACACAGCATAAAAATACACATTCTTCCCACCTGCACATGAAATGGATTCCAAAATAGGGGCTGAGGATTTAGCTCAGTGGCATAAGTGCCTGCCTTGCAAGCACGTGGTCATGAGTTCAATTCCTGGTACCGATTAAAAAAAAAACAAAAACAAAATATACCACATATTAGGTCATGAAACATGCATAAGTAAATGCAGAGGAACTGAAGTTATTGCATGGAAATTATCCGATCATAGTGCATTAAAATTGGAAATCAACAGCAAAAGGAATCACAAAAACTATATAAACACATGACTATTAAACAATCTCCTCCAGAACAACCAACAGTTTCGAGAGAAAATTAAAGAAGAAATTAAACAGTACCTCCAATTAAAGGGTAGTGCCAATGCAATGTACCAGAACTTATGAGATGGAATGAAAGCATTCCTTCAAGGGAAACTCATACTGGTAAATTCTCACACCAGGAAAACAGAATGAGCTCAAATAAACAACTTGATGTTAAGCCTCAAACTTTTAGAAAAAAAGAACAAATCAAAACCAAATTTTGTATAAGAGAGGAAATTATAAAAATCAGAGCAGAAATTAATACAATCAAAACCAAGAAAACAATATAAAGAATCAATGAATTGAAGAGTTTGTACTTTAAAAGATTAAATGAAATTGATAGAGCCAGGCATGGTGGTACACACCTGTAATCCCAATACTGGAGAGGCTGAAACAAGAGAATCACCATGAGTTCTAGGCCAACCTGGGCTACAAAGTGAGTTCAAGGCCAGACTGAACTGTATAAAGACTGTCACAAAAAAGACTAAATAAATAAATCTGATAAACCACTAGCCTAACTTATCAAAAAGAGGATAGAAAAGATTCAAATTCAAGCAATTAGGAATGAAAAGAGTGAAATCACAATGGAGCCTGTGAAAATCTGAGAGATCATCCATACCTACTTCAAGGATCTATACTCCAGTACAAGGGAAAACAGAAAAATTGGACAGATTTTTTGACACATATGAAATGATTCAAAACTGAATCAAGAAGATACAAAAAATTCTAAACAGCTTGATATCAGACAGTGAAAATGTAATTAAAAACTTACCAACAATAAAAAGCCCAGGCCCTAATAGATTCACTGTTGAATTCTACAATAAATTTAGAAAGGATCTAGTGCTACCAATGCTGAAATTCTTTAATGAAATTGAAATAGAAGCAATACTTCCAAAATCATTCCTGGAAGCAAGTATTACCCTTATACCCAAACAAGAGACAGACTCAACCATAAAAGAAAACTACAGGCCAATCTCTTTAACAAACATAGATACAAAAATTCTCAATAAGGCACTGGCAAACAGAATACAGGTAATCATTAAGTAGATTATTAACCATGGCCAAGTAGGATTCATCCCAGGGATGTAGGGATGGTTCAACATACACAAATCAGTAAATGTAATACACTACATTAACAGAACCAAATACAAAATCATATGATCATCTTAATAGATGCACAAAAACCTTTTGATAAAGTCCAACATTCATTCATGATAAATAAGAAGATTAGAATAGATGGTCTTTGCCTCAGTCTGATAAAAGTCCTCTATGACAGACATATAAGCCAACATTGTACTAAAAATAGACAAAAACTGAAAGCTTTCCCTGCAAATTTAGAAACAAGACAAGGATGCCCAATATCATCACTCCTGTTTAATATAGTTCTGTGAACATTAGCCAGAGCAACTAGAAAAGAGAAATAAATAAAAGAAATAAGGATAGGAAAAGAAGTTAAATTATCATTATTTGAGATAACATAATAATCTACATAGAAAATCACAAAAACTCCACCAAAAGACTTACAGATTTAATAACCAAAGTCTGTAGTGTAGCTGGATACAAAGTCAGCACTCAAAAATCAATAGCATCGTGGGCATGATGGCTCATGCCTGTAATTCCAGCACTCAGGAGGCTGAGGCAGGAGGATTGTTGCAAGTTCGAGACCAGCCTGAGCTACAAAGTGAGCACAAGGCCAGTCTGAACTGCATCACAAGACCCTGTCTCAAAAAGACAAAAAAAAAAATCAATAGCATCTTGTTAACAAGCAAAAGATTCACTAAGAGAGAAATTAGGGAAACGACATCCTTCACAATAGCATCCAAAAAAATGAAATATTTAGGAGTCAATCTAATAAAGGAAGTAAAAGATCTATACATAGAAAATTACGGTACTCTTGGGCTAGGGATTTAGTTCAGTGGCTTAAGCACCTGCCTGGAAAGTGTGAGGTCATAAGTTTGATCCTCAGTACTAAAAATTAAAATACAATACAATACAATAAAATTACAATACTCTTTAAAAGGAGATAGAAAAAGATACCAGAAAATGGAAAGCATCCCTTTTTTAAAAAAAATTTTTATTTAAAGAAAAAAAACAGAAAGAGGGTAGAAATAATACATAACTTAAAAAAAAAACTAAGAAATCACTAGTTGATAATTACATATTTTCCTCTTAGAAGTAGCTGTTCAAGTTATATAAGTAAAGCATACAAACAGGACATTTAAACAGTGAGACTACAATCAGTTCTATTCATCTATCCAACAAAACTTAGTAATATGGTCATCAATCCTATACACCCAAACATACATGCAGTTATATCCTTTAGAGTACTTTCTTTTCCTCTCTTTTTTTACAATAACTATAATCAATTCTTGTAAACTATTTAGAAGTTCTACACATGCATGAATCTCTACATGTATACCTATCCTTTTTGTATTAGAGGGAAAAACAAATCAAAATAAGACAACAAAGCAAATTCCTAGAAAAACACAAGACAAAAAAGTCATATAGAACCACAATGCTAGGTGATCTACGGTAGTTACTATGATGTCTCTTGTTATTTTCAATAGAATTGTCTATATCATCAGGCATAGTATAATTGAACATAGAATTAAATAACAATATTAATAAGAACAAAACATTGGAGACATTATATGACTTCAAAAGCAGTTAATAATCCAACCAGAATGGGTATCTTATTGAATCTTGTCATCTTCAAAGTAGTTGCCTATCAAGCATACCAGATTTGAATAAAATCAGTCAAGATTTTACATAGTAACACAGTGTAAGTAATACAGGGCTTCAGTTTAAGTTAATAGGAAATTAAGGATAGGATATCCTGCTATTTTTGGGATAGCTGTCTGTGCTTTGAAATCTAGTACGAGTAGACAGACTAGAACAGAATAAAATCAAACTAAACAGAGCAATAAGAATAATGTGGCTTTTAAATCCTGATACACTATTAACAATGTCCTCTGCCTTCCTTTTTTAGACAATTTCTCCCCTTTCACTTTTTCAGGGTGCTTTGTACATTTTGGGTTCCACTAACTCCTTTAGTTTTTAGATTAGGGGGGCAACCCGCTATCTACCTAAGTGGTTCTGAACCTTTTTACCCCTGAGCTTGATCATGAGCTGTATTGCTTTACTTACTAAAGCCTCAAGGTTTTCCTTCCTTATAGCTGGGTAGTTCTCCACTGCACAAAAGTGTCATGAGTTTCCAACCTATGTGCAGCTGCTGGATGAGCTGTCCCTATTTCTCTCCGGTTCCCTGTCACATAGAGCATTGTTTTCTCATCTTTGGCTTTTGGTTCATTAACCCTCTTTCAGGCTGATTGTATTTCCTATTCTGAGCATCTCAATGGACCCTATCTCCTGACCTACTCTGCCTGTGATTCTTTTTGCTAGTGTATCCAGGCCATCTGTGTTAGAGATTATACCAATCTTCTCTACCTCATCTTCCTATCCTTTTTAATGGGTAGGAAGAACCAATATAGTAAAACAGGCCATATTCCCAAAATGTAATCCAATCCCAATCAAAATACCATTAACATACCTCACAGAATTGAAGAAAGCATTCCTAAAATTCATTTGGAACCAGAACAGACCTAGAATAGCAAAAATAATTCACATCGACAATGGCAAGGCAGGAGGAATCACAATTCCTGACTTGTTATTATATTATAAATATATGTGATAAAACAGTACGGCACCTGGAAACAAACAAACAAACAAAACAACCCTGCAAAAACCCAAAAACCGGACCTCAGGATCACTGGAGTAGATTAGAGGAGGATGTGGAAGACTAAAGTTAGACCTATGTCTATTGCCATGCACTAAATTAAAATTAAATTGGATAAAAGATCCAAACACTAACACAGAAATGCTAAATGTTCTGGAAGAGAGAATAGGCAGAACTCTTGAAGATATGGATGTAGACAAAGATTTTACGTACAAAATTGCCATCACAGCTGGGGATTTAGCTCAGTGGCATAAGCGCCTGCCTTGCAAGCTTGAGGTCATGAGTTCGATCCTGGTACCAAAAAAAAAAAAAAAATTGCAATCACAGAAGATAATACAAAGAATCAGTAACTGGTATCTTATTAAAAAGCTTTTGGAAAGCAAAAGAAATCATCAACTGAGAAAAAGACAACCCACAGAATGGGAAAATTTTTAACCAGTTGTCCCTCAGACAAAACACGTATAGCTAGAATATGTTTGAAAATTGAAAAAAATTAGACCGTGCAAATTTAAAGATCCAATCCAAATTGGCCACGTGAGATGGATACACACTTCTCAGATGAAGAAATACAAATAAATATTTTTAAAATGTTCAACATCACTTATTATTAGAGAGATGCAAATTAAAACAATGCTGAGATTCCACTCTAGAATGGCTATCATCAAAAAAATCAACCAATAACAGATGCTGGTGGGGGTGTGGGAAAAAGGAATCCTTTTCCATGTTGGAGGGAATGTACATTGGTGCAATGACTGTGGAAATCAGTGTGGAGAGTACTCAAAAAACTAAAACTAGGTGTTCCATCCGACCCAGCTATTTCTCTTTTTGGTATCTTTCCAAAACATTTAAAACATCATATCATAGTGATATACGCACACCTATGTTCATAGTGACACAGTTTGTAATAGTTCAGTCTTGGAAACAGACCAAAATGCATCAATCGATGAAGACGTGTTTTTTTTTTATACAATGGAGTACTACTCTGCCTTAAGGAAGGATAAGTTTGATACATTCTTAGGCAAATAGATGCATCATGAAAGCATACTCTTAAGTGAAATATATCAGACACACGTTTAAATACCACATTGTTCCTCCATCGTGTGAAACTGAAAGTGTAAATAAGGAAAAAAATGTATAGTAGATATTGCAAGATGGCAATAAAATATTCAAATGAAAAGGAGAACAAAGGAGGGGGAAGAGAGGAAAGTAAGAAAGAAGAAAAAAGAAAATAGAAAAAAACATTAGGAAATGAACATTTTGTAAATAAGGAGGGGAAGAGAAGTTGAAGGGAGTGGGAGGAGAATGGGAAAAAAAGAAGAAGCAAGATATAACATACACAGGAACAAATTTCCTATGATAAATGTTATCATTATGTATATTTAAAATGTACCAATAAGCCGGGCGTGGTGGCTCATGCCTTTAATCCCAGCACTTGGGAGGCTGAGGCAGGAGGATCATTGCGAGTTCGAGACCAGCCTGGGCTACAAAATGAGCTCAAGGCCAGCCTGCATAGTGAGACCCTGTCTCAAAAAGACCAAAAAAAAAAAAAAGTACCAATAAAAGAAAAAAAAAAAGCAATATTTCAGCCTATTCCCTGAAAATTAGGTGGAATCATTACTATTCAGGCTTTCTTCCCAAATAAATGTGCTACACTTCAGCCTCCCTTCCTAAGTAAATGGAAGTGGTTGGGTCTTATAACAAGAAAATATCTGTATTTTGCCATGCCCAGAGTGCATCACCGGAAAGTAGATAATAACTAAAGATTTCTGCTACTAGCATCAAAATACTCCACTATAATTGAATTTCACAACTTTGTACAAAACAAAACCAACATAAACATGAAAACACAAAGCAACAATAATACTCCAAATACTCTGAGCTCCCATTAAACTGACCCATGGGGGAAGAAATCAAAAGTCACACAGCTGAATAATATTAATGGATAACAGAAGGGATTTTAACAAGCCAAAGCAATGAGGTTTGGAAAACTCAAAGAAGATAAAAACTAAACTGAAAAGGGAGTTAATGAACAAAATGATCAGTGAGTTTACAGAAGACTGTAATGGAAAACTAGCTGACCTACACAAAATGATATAAAACATACACGACCAGTTTAACAAAGAATTAAGAGTTCATGATAAGGTAAGAAATAGGAATGCAGGAGATTCAAAACTCTATTGAAAATATGGGCAGCAGACGTGACTAATATGAAGACATTGTATCTTCCCTATGCTGAGCTTCCATTATTTTCTTGAGCTCATCCAGTTTTTTTTGTTTTGTTTTGTTTTTTTTGTCTATGTCTGCTCTGATGTTGCTAAGCGTGGTGTGTATTTTGGCAATCTCTGTAGCTATCTGAGAAATTATTTCTGATTTCATTTTTTTCCAGAGCCTCATTCAATTGCTTTGTTGTTGCCACTTCAGGAGGCCTGCTGGGGGGTTTTCAGATGGTCCCACCTCATTGGGTTTGCCTTTGTTGAACTGGATGTCTGGGAAATGCATTATGCTTAAGTGTTTTCTCATTCTCTCTCTCTCTCTCTCTCTCTCTCTCTCTCTCGTAATGCTTGTAAGTAGACTATGGTGGGTTGCTTTGTTAGTATTTAGGACTCTTAGGTGATGACTACTTCTGAGGTATCTTCCAGGTGTAACTGATTTTTGGGTTCTGAGTCTGTTGGAAGATCTTATCTCTTCGGTTTGTTCGAGATGAGAATTTTTTGCTTGTTTGGCCTAGTTCCTCGTTCTTTGGCACTGTGCCACCATATTTTCTATGACCCTTACTCTCAGTCATGGAACACCAGGACCAACAGCTGTTTAGAACAATTATGTCAATTTTGGCTATACTGGTACTAATAGCATCAAACACAGCCTAGAAAATGACAAATTGAGCTAATCCTTAACCTGCCACTTTTAACTGTATGAACTGGATTCATGATAATATAACAAAATGTAAAACAAATCAGAAAATTATATGCAGTATATATGAGAATTATATGCAGTATACTTAATGTGTCGATTTTATCCTTGGGGTTGAAATTTAAAATGGATTAAGGAGAAAATAGAGAAGTGGAAGAAGAGGAAGAGATTAGAAGTAAGGTTTGGAGACAACTTGGGATCACTCCAATTTAGGGAAATAACTTGGGTGCAGAAGACTGAAGGAAAAGAGAGATGGAAGAGATAGATGGAAGAACAGAACAGAAATGCACCCACAAATAGGTTAGGAACCATGTTCACACTCATAAAAACAATTAAGGAGAAAGAAAAACAAACAGTCCACTTCCAGTGTTTTCTCTGGTTTCAGTAGTAGGCAACCTATGGAGACAGAATCTTGAATCATGCCAATCTATCCCAGCAAGCCCACAGTAGCTTTTTGGTGGAGTAGTGGATAATCTTAGCAGGCTTGCTCCAAGACCAGACACCTTGGGGTTGCTGCAGTATGAGTAATTCTGTGGGTCTGAGCCCAGCTGGGAGCTGCTAAACCGAGCCAGCAGCAGTTCTGAATTCTGAGTTCAGCTGGCCCATTTCCAAGACGGCTCCCAGCTTTCTCCATTGGGAGGACTAAGTCCTCGGCCTTCCCTGTCAGCCAGTGTAGCCCTCCATGTCTGCTATTCCCCTCCATTGCCACATCTCTCTGTGGCCTCTGGGGTCACTAGCTGTCATTATCACCATGACCTTGTGTCTGCAGGTTCAAACTGCTCTTCTTGTGCATTGAGTTGCATCTCAGTGAGAAGGTGCTGCTGGCAACCACCTTCTTTGCTGAAATTTTTCCCTTCACTCTCTCTGTAGGCTTCAATTCGCACTTCAGTTTCTTCCTGGGTCTAGTGGACCCACTTCTCTTCTTCTTGTCTTCCTCATGATGCTGTCTACCAGTGTCTGGATGGTGACTCTCAGAGAGGCTGTTTTCTCTGCTGCTTACTGCTCCACCATCTTGGTCTCCCTCTAAACTCGCTCATCCATGTACTTTCCCTTTGATTAATGTCTCTCTCTTTTGTATCAGGAATTGAACACAGGACCTCAAGCTTGCCAGGTAGGAACTGCACCACTGAGCTAAATCTCTGGCCCTGCTTAATGTGTCTAAAACTTTTTTGTTTTGAGATGGGGTCTTGCTATGTAGTTCAGGCTGGACTTGGACTCATCATGTATCCCAGGCTGGCCTTGAACTGGCAGTGTTCCTTCTTCCTTAGCTTCCCAAGTGCTGGGTTTACAGGTCTGATTATCTCAATAGACATTCATGGTGAACACCCTGAAGAAAATAGTTATAGAAGGACCTTATCTGTATCTGATAAAAAACAATTATGACAAATCTACTGCTTAATATTGTATGAAATGAGGAAAAACTGAAAACTATCTTTCTAAAATCAGAAATAGGAGAAAGACATTCATTATCACCACACATGTTCCATATAGTACTCAGACTGTTAGCTAAGGCAATCAATCTGCCAACAGAATGAAACACACATAGGATATACATAGCGGCCGGGGATTTAGCTCAGTGGCACAAGTGCCTGCCTGGAACTACGAGGTTGTGCCCAGTACCAAAAAAACAACAAAAAAACAAACAAACAAAAAGAAACACATAGGAAAGGAACAAATCAAATTATTACTATTATTATTTTCAGATGATCTGTCCTCTACATAGAACTAAAAAATTCCACTGAAAGATTCCTAGAATAACCAAATCTATTTGTATAGCAGAATACAAAATCAACATCCACATACAAAAATAATGTTCTTGTACACCAATAAATGAACTCACTGAGAAAGAAATGAAAAGATCAATATCATTTACAGTATCTTCAAGAAAAATACATAATTATGTAATAACCTAAAAAAAAGTGAAAGTCTTCTACAGTGGAAACTATAGTACTCTAAAGGAGATCAAAGACAACATCAGAATAGGGAAATATAACCCCTGTTTCTTCATAGAAAGAACCAATATTGTCAAAATTACCATACTTTCAAAACTGATATATAGCTTTAATGCAATCCCAATCAAAATACCAACAGAATTTCTCACAGAACTAGCCAAAACAATCCTACAACTCATATAGAAACAGAAGAGACTCAGAGCAGCAAAATAAATCTTGGATAACAAGGCAAGAAGCATCACAATCCATGATTTCAAGTTGTACCATAAAGCTATACTGATAAAAACAGCATAGTACCAGCACAAAAAAAGCACATGGATCAAAGTAACAGGAGAAGCAGAAATAACACATTCAGCTATCTCATCTTTGACAAAAGAGTCAAGAATATACTGTAAGAAAGCCTGTTTAATAAATGGTAGTGACAAAACTGGCTATCTGTATGCAGAAGACTAAATGTAGACCCATATGTCTTATGTACTAAAACTAAAAATGGATCAAACTCTCCTTTTTTTTTTTTTGTAGAGGGGATCAAACTTATGACCTCACACTTAGCACACTGGCACTTGTTTGGCTGAGCTAAATCCCCAGCTACTATATAAAACTCTTGAAGACATAGGCAGAGGGAAAGACTTTCTTAACAAAATCCCAACTGCACAAGAAGTAACAGTGAGAAACATAAATTGGGATCATATAAAGTTAAAAACTTCTGCAAAAGATACATCTAACAAATCAAAGAGGCAATGTACAGAATGTATAAATATTTTTGCCAGATATTCCTTGGGCTGAGGATGAATATGTAGAATAAAGAACTAAATAAATTAGACCACTGCTAAAATAAAAAGCCCAATGGGCCTGTGAAATGAATAGACACTTTTCAGAAGAAGAAGTACCTGTGGTCAAAATATACATGAGAAAATGTTCAACATCTCTGGCCAATAGAGAAATGAAAATTAAAACAATACTGAGATTCCACTTTATTTCAGAAAGAATAGTTATTATTAAGGGACAAAATAATAAGTATTATTATTTGTGAGGTTGTGGAGTGAAAAGATTCATTCTACACTGATGGCAGGATTAGAAACTAACACAATCATATTGTAAATTAGTATGAAGATTTCTAAAAACAATCTAAAATTAGAAATTCCTTTTAATCCAGTTAATTATCTTTTCGGTATTTTCTATTCCCCTTCTAGGAATCTTCCTGAAGGTATTAAAGAACATCACTTTTACAGTGATACATGCACAACCATATTTATTGCAGCACAATTCACAATAAGGAAAACTTGAAAGAGGTCTATATGTCCAGGAATAGATGAATAAATCAAGAAAATTTGGTGTTTATGCATAGTGGAGTACTGCTGTGTCACGTAGAAGGATAAATGAGTCATTAGAATGAAATTGGATGCACTTTGAGACCACACGTTAAGAGCAACAAATCAGACACAAAAATTTAATTCTCATATTGTTTCTTGTGAGAAACCCAAAACATAAGTGAAGAATAAATTAAAAGATAAAAAAATAGGAAATGAGAAGATAGATCTTCTGCCAAGGCAAAGGGAACCAAGAGACAGAGGAGGGACAGTGATCAGATGAGCTGTCTTCACGCAACAGCTTTGCGCAGGAATGTGGCCAGTACTCACCGCAAACATGGACTAACAAAACATAATAACCAAAATTCAGACCCTGACAAAAATCAATGTAAAAGGACCTAATTTCAAAATGATAAAGTTCATTCACAATTAACCTGCTGACAATATTACATTAAATATGAAAAAATTGAAAACTTTTTCTAAGATCAAGGGCAAGACAAGGGCATTCATTATCACCACTCTTATGCAATACAATACTCAAAATTATAGCCAGACCAGTCAAGCAGCAGAAAGAAATAAAAGGATACGTCTAGGAGAAGAAGAAGTCACAGGATCCTTATTTGAAGATGACATGATGCTTTACATAGAAAACCTGAAAAACTCTACCAAAAATCTTCTAGAACTAATAAATTTTGTAAAGTAGCAGGATACAAAATAAACACACAAAGTTCAACATCATTTTTCTGTACTAATAAGGAGCCCACTGAAAAAGAAATTAGGAAAATGATATAATTCACAATACCTTTAAAATGAGATAAATATTCAGGGATTAACCTAACCAAGAAATTAAAAGACCTCTATAATGAAAAGTGTTGTATCTTGAAAAAAGAAATTGACTAAAAAATTGGAGAATGGAGACATCCTCTCTTCCAGGATAGGCAAAACCAATATTGTGAGAATGGCCATATTACCAAAACTAGTATGTAGATTTAATGAAGTCCAATCAAAATACCATTAGCATTCTTCACAGAAATAGAAAATCAGCCCTAAATTTTATGTGGAACCAGCAGAGATGCAGAATAGCAAAAGTTGTACTGGGTAACAAGAGCAAAGCAGGAGACATCATACTCCCTGATTGAAGGTACGGTACAGAACTACAGTGATAAAAAAAAAAAAAAAAACCCAGCATGGATACTGGTCCCCAAACAGACACATAGATCAATGTGATGGAACACAGGGTGCAGAAAAGATGCCAGGCACATTCAGCCATCTGATCTTTGATGAAGTGACCAAAATATACACCTGAGAAAAGAGTTTCTTTAACAAATTGTCCTGGAAAAACTGGTTATCCACATACACAATAATAAATCTAGACCCATATCTTTTATCCTGTAGTAAAAATAAAAATGGACCAATGACCTGGATATTAAAAGAAAAACTTAATCTAGTTATTTATATATGATGTATATTGTTTATGTACAATGTGTGATTTATATTTTTATATACAAAATAATTGAGTTATATGTATACATTTACATGTTAATTTCTTCCTAATTTTTAAAGAGTAGCTTTGATAAGTATAGCATTCTTAGGTGACACCTATATTTTCTGGGTTTTTGTTTTTGTTTTTGTTTTTTGTCTTTTTGAGACAGGGTCTCTCTATGCAGTTCAGGCTGGCCTTGAGTTCACTTCGTAGCCCAGGCTGGTCTCTTGTAACACATACACCACTATGACGTGAGATATTGATTTGGGTACTTATGGGGACACCATACTTTCTGGATACTGTGGTATGAATGTGTTTCCCTAAATTCATGTAGAGTCTCACTAAGTTGCTAATTTGCCCTGGTTGGGCAAAATGATCCTCCTGCCTCAGCCTCCTGAGTGCTGGGATTATAGGTATGAGTCACCACGCCCAGTTTTTTTGCTTTTTTGAGACAAGAGTCTTCATTAAGCAGTTCAGGCTGGCCTTGAGTTCCTACTTTGTGGCCCAAATTGGTTTCAAACTTGCAACAATCCTCATGTCTCAGCCTCCCAAGTGCTAGGATTATAGACATGTACCACCATGTCTGGCTTATTTTCTTTTTTGAAAAGAAAAGCTCATTTTGGAATTTTTTATTTGTTTTTGATGTTGTTGAGTCATAGGAGTTATTAGATGTAGAATGTTTTGGTATTTATCCATCTTAGTATTCTCTGAGCTTCATGGTTCTATGGTTTGTTGTCTCATTAGAAATTATAAACCATTCATACTTCAAATTTTTCTTTTGCTTTGTTGTGTCTTTCTTCTCTCCTGTATATTAACTCCTCTTCTCCTGTGACATATCAAATGTGTTTGTTTTCTCTATTTTTACAGTTTATTTTTCTCAGCATGACAGGTTGTATCCCTTTGTGTTGTCATAAAAAAGAAAATCTACTCTGATTTACATTATTTACCCAACACTGTTTTTGATCTACTTTGCAATTTTGTTCTGCTTCTTATTCATAATGGCTTATTATCCTTGTACTGATTTTAAATGTCCACTTATTAATCTTAAGTGAGTATAAATATCTATTTAATTATCTCCTAAAGTAGTATTCCTTAATTACTTACATACTGAATTAATTGCATTTTAAAAAAGTATATTATTATGTTTGGATTCATCAATTGTAACACATACACCACTATGACGTGAGATATTGATTTGGGTACTTATGGGGACACCATACTTTCTGGATACTGTGGTATGAATATGTTTCCCTAAATTCATGTAGAGTCTCACTAAGTTGCTAATTTTCCCTGGTTGGGCACAAACTTGTAACCCTTCTGCCTCAGCTTCCCAGAGTGCCAGGACTACAGGTATATGCCACCATGTGGGGATTTTGTTTAGAGGTGTTGGATGGCCTCTGTGTGTGAATTATAGATTAGGCTCACAGGGTTTTGGAACAAAGCCCTGTCATTCTGTGTATTCTTTGGATTTGTGCTTTTTGGCTGTTACTGGACCTTAAGTGAGACTGCAATGCATAACCATGGACCACTAAGGGACCATGCAATTTGAGGTGTCCACAATAAACAATCTATAGATTTGGGCAGACACAACGACCCTCCGTCATCAAATGAAATCAGTACAAACTAGATAGGACTGAAGTGACTTTAAAGCCCAAAAGAGTAACTGGAAAGAGTGCTTCAGATATTAACTCCTGCTAACATCCCAGCCTGTGTGTAGAACTTAGTGGAGAATTTTCTAGGATCAGTTAATAAAGTGAGAGAATATTCAGATGAGACAGATAGTTCTATACAGTTATGCAGGTTGAAAGGTATAGCACCATAGGCTCTTTCTAGAACAATCCTGAAGCATAGTAGAGAATTTTCAGTTCATGATGCTCTTACTGAAGAGAACCTTGAGAAAGAACTGTGTTGTTCATTTTGCTCAGAAGGATAAGTAGTCAGATCAATTATATATCAGTTTATAGGGTATGATCAATCACTTAACTGGATATCAAGTTACTGGCAAGATCATTGGAAAAGTGATGCCAAGGAAGACTAGGTAAAGGGTACAGTCAGTCTTCTTACTGAAAGTGCACTGATGCTTTTTCTTATCATTATTACCCAAACAATAGTGTATAACAACTTGTATCATTATTATCAAAGCAATACAGTATAACAACTATTTCTATAATATTCTCACTGTGGGATATTTTATTTTACTTTTTAAAATTAATGTGTCTCTATTAATATATGTTTGCCATACATAATGATCAAATTCATCATGGAGAATTTGTGCCTGTATGGAATATAATACATAATATTATTTTTCCCACCTCCCTCATCTTCCTTAAACCACTTTTTTCTTCCCCATTCACATAGAGAAAATAAGATAAAAAGAGAGTAGATGATAGATAAAATCATTTGATTTGTTTCTTTTTTTATTAAAAAAAGAAAAAAAAATACAAGACAAAACAGAAAAATGAGTAGAGGTATTACATAGTTTCGAAGAAGATATTAACACTAAGAAATTACTAGTTGATGAGTTACATATTGTCCTCTTAGAAATAGTTGTTCAAAATACAAAATCAAAGGATCAAAGGTGGATAGATACTCAAACATTCACAGTGCAAACCATTCTGTTCAATGATCTAATGAAAACTTTATCTAGGAATATTTTAAAGTGTAAAGGAGGATATATGTATCTTATATACAAATGCTATATACCATTTTATATATGAGACTTGAGCATCAGTGGATTTTTCTGTCCTTGGAAGGTCCTGGAACTAATACCTCCCAGACACTAAGGGATGACTATCTGTATCTTACTTTCTTTGTTGCTGAGACACAATACCCAACATCCACAATTTCAAAGAAGGGAAGCTTATTTTGGTTTTAATATGTCTTAGAAGTTTCACTCTTAGCACTGTGGAAAGGGTTGGGCAGAAGAAAGCTGCTCATGTCATGGAAACCAGGAAGCATAGAGAGAAAGGAGAAACTGATGACAGGAGGAGATAAGTCCTACCAGGTCATATTCCCAGTGACCCATTTTTTCTGTCCAGACCTCACATCCTAAATGTAAGTCAGCTGTAGATATTTATAGTCCAGTCACCTTCCTTAAGCCCTACCTCTGAGTGCATGAGGCTTTGGGGGACATCTTGATATAAACAATAATATTCTGACCATGAACCTAAAAGACTTGTGTGATTCTATGAAAAATGTATTTAGTCCATTTTTAAGAGTTGCTAAGTTCTCAACAGTTCCAGCACTTGTCCAGTACAAGTCCAAAGTCTGCTCTGACTTAAGTAAACTCTTTGCTGTGAGACCCTGTAAAAATCTAAAGGAAAGTTAAACATTGCTGACAAATGACACAGAGTAAGCATTCCCATTCCAAAGAATGATAAAAATAAATTGTACCAAAGCAAGCCTGAAACCCATCAGGGCAAACACTAAATGATGTGGCTTTGTTATAGCTTGTGCCTACATGTCCCCCAAAGCCTTATGTGATCATTGGGCTTTTTCAGAGGTAGCTGAGTCTAAAGTGTGTGGATTGAGGATGTGTGATTACTAAATCAGTACATTGATGCACTTGGCACTGCTCTAAACCCAGTAATCTAGATAAAACAAAAGGGACAGAAAGAGATTTGTCACCCCCTTGTTGCTTTGCTGTTTTCCATCACCATGAACTGTTGCCCTCTGCCATGTGCCACCCTGCCTTGGAGCCAGCCTATTATGGACTGAAACCTCTAAGCACTGTGTGCTAAATAGACTTTTTCTCCTTTGACTTTGGATTTTAGGTATTTTGTCTTGGCAATGAGAAAAGTAACTAAGACAAACTCCATGTCCAACACTAGGGGCAAGCTGTAGTGAGATGCCAATGGAAAACTGAGTAACCTGCCTCTATGGCACTGCCTGCTGCAATCTCTACGGCTTATCTTTTCAATTGGCTTTGCTTACCTCCTGCTGCTTTTCACAGATGGTCCACATTCTTGTCTTACCCAACATTGTGGGGTCTTCACCGCACTGCACCATCAGCTTCACTCTCACAGCTTTCACATGAACACACAGCCTGGCTTCCTATGCTTTCTTTTGAAATCTGTGGAAGTCTCCATGGCACCACAACTCTTGCATTCTGTATGCCTGTTGAATGAGTGCCAGGTGGATAATGCCAAAGACTGCTGCCAGCTCAATCAACAGTCAGGTCCTTGCAGAGACCTCTGAGTGTTCGCATGGCTGAGTACTGTGAACTGAATCCTGAAGAACCAAATTCCTTGACAGTACTCTTTAATCTTCTAGGTGTCTTGGGATATCTTCTCAAAGAAAAGTCTTTAATTTTAGCAACTTTGAGTTTGGGAAGGGTGAAGATATGCTAGTTTCTGGAATGTTCTCATGACAACCTTCCTAATGTCCTGATGCAAACCATGTGACTTTTTCTTAATATCAATCATTTCAGCATCTAAACTCTTCTCTGTTTCAATTTTGCAGGCCTTAACTTTAAAGTAACTTCCTTTCTAAAGGAGCTCAAAACTTAAAAAATCACTTAGTTGTGCCATTTGTTCTTGATTCTCAATGTAAAGCTGTCTAAATGCTCCCCACAGTACCCATGCAACAGCCTCAAACAGGGCTTCCTGAAATTTCCTCTGCCACCTTAATTAGTCTACTACCATTAATCTCATTCTCCTTCCAGGTCCAGACATGAGCAAAATGTAGATATATTTTCTGTCAGGGCATAACACTTGTGGCCCAAATCCAATTGCCAATGGGATCCTTGTTCTCAACTGAAAACTCTTGAGCCTGGTCTTTACCATCCATATTCCTTTCTTCTGAGCTCCATCCAGAATCTCCTCAGCTCAATTTGCAGAATTATAGGGCTTCTCTAGTTAGCATCTCCAAATTTTCTGAAATTCCTCCTCTAAGCCAGTTCCAAAGATTTATAAACCATATGGTCAGGTATAATCGCAGAGATGACCCCTTTCTCTTTTATCAAAATATATCCTAGTCACTGTCCTCATTGCTGAAACACAATATTGACACCCACAATTTAAAGAAGAGAGAGGTTTATTTTGGATCATGTCTTAGAAGTTTCACTCCTTGAAAAGATGGCAGAATGAAGGAAGGACTCGGGCAAAAAAGAAAGCTGCTTATGTCATGACAACTAGGAGGCAGAGAAAGGAAGAAGAAACTGTGGGTGGTGTTGGAGATAAACCCCACCTGGTCACACCCTCAGTGACCAGCCTTTTCTGACCAGACCCATCTCCTAACAACAAGTGAGCTGTAGTTATCTATCATCCATTCATTGCACAAGTCCTGCCTCTGAATGCATAAGGCTTTGGGATGTATCTAGATACAAATCATAACAATGTGGGACAAATTCTCTGAATGAGCAGACAATGTGAAGATATTTGTGCCCCTTGTAAAATTTCACCAAAGAGTGACCTCATTGAGTGAGGACTTTAAAAAATCAAGGTCAGAAGTTGACCCATTCTGCATATATAATTAGATTCTGTCCCAAGATGCTGCTGTCATTGTCCACTAGGTTTATGAAATTGTGGCCCTAGTGGCAGGAGTGGAGGTTATGTGCGGACTTAGCAACATCGACTGCCACTTAGCAAGGCACCTGGCTACAACCACTGCTGAGTATCTGATCTTCCAATCAGAGGCCAACACTGAGATCCTGACATGGAGCCATTCTCTAGGTGATCAGTCAGATACCTGGTTGGAACACACCCATCATAGAATTACTGATTAAATTTTACAGGAGTAGACACTGGGATACAGACTTGTCTTCCATATAACTGTACTTCTGTTAAAACATGGGCTTATACAATGCCATATCTACATCATTGTATTGCATACAGCATTGCTTCTGATCAAGAAACTCATTTGTCAGCTATTAAAATGTGACAATGAGGCCCTACTCATGGACTTCATGGTTTTATCATGTTCCCCATCTTCTGAGTATCTGGCTTGATAGAACAGTGGAATGTCCTTTTGAAGACTCAGAGCAACAGCTAGGAAGCAGTATCTTCTAGGGCTGTACTAAGGCTCTCTATGAGATTGTTTATGCTCTGGATCAGTGTCCAATATACAGTATTGTTTCTTCCATAACCAGGATTCAGAGGTCAAAGGAAGAATAGCACCATTCTTCTTTCCTGTAGTGACCCACTCACAAATTTTATCTTCCTGTTCCTTATGCTCTGCTGGATTAGAGGTCCTAGTTCCTCTAGGAGAAACTAAGAGGAAATGCTTCTACCAGAAGACTCTACAAAGAGTCCATTGAGCTGAAAGTTAAGACAATCACCCTGTCACTCTGGGCTTTTCATAACTGAATCAATATGTAAAGAAGAGATTTGCAGTGTTGGATAGAGAGATTGCTCTTGATCATCAAGGGGATCATGAACTACTTTCCCTCAATAGAGGTAAGGAGGAGTGTGTCTTAGATGTAGGAGATCCCTTAAAGTATCTCTTAGTGTTATGAGGCATCAAATAAAGTCAGTGGAAATAACCCAGGTCTATTAGGAATAAAGGTTAGAGTCATCCTCCTATATTATAAAACCATCATCTTCTGAGTGGTTTCTTTAGAGAAAAGGAAATGTGGACTGGGCAGCGAAAAAGGCAGCCATAAATACAGTACCAGCTTTGATCATGTGAGGGGTTACAGAAAATATAACCTCTTCATTACTGGATTCAAGACCCTTGAAAAATCATGACTTAGCAAAGAGAAGAAGAAGTAGTGCATCTAGAATGAAGAAAAACCAGACAGGAATATTAGAAACCACAGAGAAACTGGACAAACTGAAGATGATGCAAAGAAAAGATGTAGTCTGGAAGCTGGATGTGGTGCTGCACACCTGTAATCCCAGCACTTGGGAGGCTGAGGAGGAAGGACAGCTGCCAGTTAAAGGCCAGCCTAAGCTGCATAGTGGGCGCAAGACCAGCCTGAACTATATGGCAAAACTCTGCCTAAAAAACATGCAGTCCACAATGCTAATCCTGGGTCCCAGGGAAGAGGTCCTAATTTTGCAAGTACAACGTGATGCCAGAGATGATGAGCAGCCTGTAGAAAAAAGGGCACTGCCCTCAAGAGAAGCCCAGTTATTTTAGAACTGAAAATACTCTGTAATTTTACTTGTTAAGCAACTCCTTTCACATAGTAGACTAGAGTTGGAGAAGAAATTCATGGCAACATCTGCCGTCCTTGGGAGGGATATAATCAGAAGCCAGTTTGGAAAGAGTTTATTGTTTAAGACTCAGCTACTCTAGGAATTAGAAGTCTCTTCACTGTGGGGTCACAGGGGTCACCCTACTGCGGTGACTGGGTAGAAGATGCCCAGAAGATGACCTGTGGAAAAAGGGCAGGCTTGTTACAGACACTCTGAGAAGTTCAGGCAGTGACGCCCTCCAGTTGTGGACACTGAGGTTCCATTCTCTGCAAAGAGAGGCCAGGCTGGTCATCAGTACTTTTTCTAAGGAGAGTAGCTCTGAGAATGTGGATATTAAGCTGAGTGGACTTCTTGGTTCCTCCTCACTGCCTACTTTCAGCGTAGAGCTCAGAAACCAACTTGCTCCCCAACTGCCAGTATAATCAGGGATATACCTTGGTTTACAAAGTTCTCAAACCCTGGAGTATACCACCAGAAGAACCTCTGGAGCAAAGAGGGCACCTCACAAACCCCCAGGCCATAAAACTAGTCAGAGCTAGCGAAGACTTGGGGCACAGAGAAGGGTATGAACCCTAAGAGCCAGTGAAGTAAACACCACACCATTGACTCACCACTTCTAGTGGGAAAGGTGGGCAGGATTCAGTGTTCTCACAACAACAAGCTGGCACAGGCTCTGGATGTAACTCACTCCCCCCTCAGCCCATCTGGTAGATTCCAATACCATAGGCCCTGAGAAGAAACCACTCATGCAAAAATGTGAGAGAATTTTTTCAATTCACTTCTCATTTTCTTTCTTTTTGAATTTTTGTTTTTTTTCCTATTTCCCCTCTGTTTTTAATTAACTTTTTTTGTTTGTATTTTTCTGTTACTTATACATAATTCTGTGGACTTTCTAATGTTATTTAATTAGATTTTTATCTCAATTTTTCAACTCATATTTGTTTTCTTTTTTTTTAATGTGTCAATTTTTAAATTTACAAACATAAAAAAATGACAAACTGCTGGGCATGGTGGCTCACACCTGTAATCCCAGCACTCGGGAGGCTGAGGCAGGAGGATCATTGTGAGTTCAAGACCAGCCTGGGCTATAAAGTGAGCTCAAGGCCAGCCTGAACTACATAGCAAGACCCTGACTCAGAAAGACAAAAAAAAAAAAAAAAACAGATAAACCAGAAAGGAGTTTCAAACTAAATGAGAGCAAATTATTATGTACAGCTGTTTCTGCACACCCCCCACACCTGGATGTTAAGTCAGGATGGCTCCCCCCAAGCCTAACCTGTTCTGCTTTACTGTCTTACAGCAGATCAAGGGCCAATGTTATCAACCTCTGGCTTCTCAAACTTCCTTCTGAATAAGAGGTCAGTGAGAACCAGAAAGAGCCAATTTGTGCTGTTAGCCAGAGGGAATGGTAGGAAAAACCCTGGTATGTTTACTTATTCTTTGATCTCGGTGCCTACAAGACAATTTTATTTTATTTATTTTTTTATTTTTGTACCTGGGATTGAACTCATGACCTAGCGCTTGCCAGGCAGGTACTTATGCCGCTGAGCTAAATCCCCAGCCTACAAGACAATTTTAAGAGCCTCTCACTCGTGTATGTGATTGGACTAAAGTACAGATATTTTGGTCTGCACTGTGGGATTTTGGTAAACTCAGAATGGATTCAGTGGTTCTAGACTGGAGAGTAAGTGGTCACAAATGCTTCACCTTTAGTAACACAAGACAAATACCTTGGGCAAGAAGTGATGGCTAAGAGTCATAGGGGAGGCCCCAACCTGGAACTGCGCATATGCAAAATCCAGAATGTTGGGGTCCTGTCTTTTAGTGAAGCCAAAAGTCCTAAAAGAGAGTACTATAGA
This sequence comes from Hydrochoerus hydrochaeris, assembly GCA_004027455.1. NCBI lineage: Eukaryota > Metazoa > Chordata > Mammalia > Rodentia > Hydrochaeridae > Hydrochoerus > Hydrochoerus hydrochaeris. The sequence continues at coordinate 31,140 of PVLA01009311.1, read as the reverse complement.
AAATCTTTTATTAACCACCTTAGTACAGCTAAGGTCATTCTGGGAAGATGAGACATACTAATTATCCTCCCGTCAGTTTTGGCAGCCACAGAAGTTTGGGCTCTGAAGCCTCAATTTTCTTAAGAATTATGAGCAACTGCAATTTGTTGCAGTCGTGGCCATTGGCAGATGTGTCAGCAGCAGCAGGAAAGCTGGGAGCCCTCTATGTGAGGGGTGCACGGTGCTGGTGCTGCAGTGTCCTAAGCTGCACTCCAGCCATATGATGTCCATGTTGGACAAGTGCTACTGCTGCAAAGGCCCAGTTCAGATGGGCTCCGGACACCTGCGGGGCCAGGGCTGGAGTGCTGGGCACAGATAATGGGACAACGTGACTGTGAATAGATAGGATGTAAGCACAGCACAGGAAGGTAACTCCTCTAGAGATTCTGTTAGTAAATTCTTAAGAGCTTAGAGTCTCTGGGTGAATGATTTGGGGATGACAGTGTGCAGTGTATGTACTGTCACTGTCTCCTGATGGACGTGTTTTGAAATTTTGTTGTAGTTTCTTCTTCTTCTTCTTCTTTTCTTCTTCTTCTTCTTCTTCTTCTTCTTCTTCTTCTTCTTCTTCTTCTTCTTCTTCTTCTTCTTTCTTTCTTTCTTTCTTTCTTTTCTTCCTCCTACTCTTCCTCTTCTTCTCCTCCTCTTCCTTCCCCTTCTCCTTCTCCTCTTCTTCCTCCTCCCTTTTTTCTTTTTATCTTTGAATGGATAAAATGGATTTGAAAAAAACTTAGAGCCTTCAAGGATTGAAAAATTGTAAGCTAAAAAAGAAAAGGAGGTGGAAATTGTCAAAGATACAAGAACACTTAGATGCTAAACAACCCCTTTGTCCCCAAATTCAAGACTTGCAGGAGTCACTAGACTTATGTCAGAGGCAAAAACTTCTGGTAGTAGCTCTTGGTTGCATCGATCACCAGTTACTGAGTACACTCCAGGAGCATCCTGAGAAGAGTCCTGAGCAGCCTGAGAAGACAGTGAATGGGGGTACCATGGTTTCTGGAGATGATACTGTCTTGTCAAGGATTTTGTAGCAATCTTTCAGCACGCATTGGCACACAATCACACAGTTCTTGCCAATGTGAATGTAAGAATCAATCTGAGCAGCGTTGACCACATAATCTTCTTCAATAAAAAATTGAGGGTCAGGGATTTAGCTCAGTGGCTTAAGTGCCTGCCTGGCAGGCACAAAGTCATGAGTTCAATCTCAGTACAAAAAAAAAGTGCCATGTTGGAACTTGGGGCCTGGGAAAACAGACAGCCAGCTCACTACTCTGGTGGGGGGCTGTGAGCCTACCTATGCATGGGCTAAGAATCGAACATTCATTTCATTCCTCTCACTCCCCTGCTAGCAAGTGAGAGCCAGAGATCTGAGCATCTCTTGTGAGTTTAACTATATGCAATATAGCAAATAAGGGGGATTTTCTTCTGCCACCTCTTTGAAGGCAAATGTTTTTTTTATCTCTGTTTTGCTTTGTGTTCTGATCAGTGGTATTGCTCTATTCAATATTCTGTTTTTATAATTTCGGTATTTCCTTCAATATTGCTCTACCTAATTGAAGAAACAACTATTGTGAATAAAATGAGACATACTATTGTACCTATTGCTGTTATCCCGGTAACCTGCTGTGAGGTTCTGTACCAATCTCACTGCACTGCCTCAATTGGCTTTGTCCTGTCTTGTTCTGCTATATTTTACCACCTTCAAAGTAAAATAAATAAATAAAATAAAATAAATAAGAAAAAATAAAAAAGTAAATAACAACAATAAAAAAGATCAATAAGGTACTGAGCAAGCTGAAACATGATATAACTAAACAGATAATGGACTTGAAAAGCAAAAAGAGGAAAAGAAAGTACTCTAAAGGATATAACTGCATATACGTTTAAGTGTGTAGGATTGATAACCATGTTGTTAAGATTTTGTTGGATCGGTGAACAGAACTGTCTGCAGCCTCACTGTTTGAATGTCCATTCTGTATGCTTTAATTTTGTAACTTGAACAACTATATCCAAGAAGACAATATGTAATGTATCAACTAGTGATTTCTTACTGCTTTTTTTGAAATTCTGTATTGTTTCTACCCTTTTTTCTGTTTTGTTCCTCTCTTTAAATAAAAAAAATCTATAAAAAATTGAACAGAATGCTCTGCACTGTCAATGTTTAAGTGTAAACCCACTTTTTATGCTTTGATTTTGTAACTTGAACAACTATTTTTAAGATGACAATAAGTAATGTATCAACTAGCAGTTTTTTAGTGTTAATTTTTCTTTTTTAAAGAAATTCTGTATTATTTTACCTTTTTTTATTTTGTTTTTCTTTATTTCTTTCTTTAAATAAAAAAAAACATGGTCCCCAATATGTAAGGAAAAGAATGCAACACCTTTGCTGAATTTCTTGAATGGAGGTCTTGAACCACTCTTCACAACACAATGGCATTCAACTCTTACATTCACCAGATCCCCTGGGATTATACAGTCATTCATTAGATGGTCTTGCCGTTGAGAAAAATGTCCTGGCTTCCACACAATACTGACTGGTGACTAACTTTATTCCTAGATGCCATGTCAATTTACTCCAGCTGAGTGTAGTATAGCTTGTCCAACTCCATGGCCATCACCTCCTCCCATACCACAGGAACCTGAGGAAGAAGAATATTCTCCATAATAAAAACAAGGGGGAGTGTTAGGGCAAAATTATAGAATAGAAAATTTATAGATATTTTACAGTAGAAGTTAAAAATCAGTTAGTGGCCTGTAACTGTGCTCCTGCTACCTGTCATGTAGCCTGCTGAAGTTCAGAGATGTTGCTTGAAAGAGTAGATCTGGAATGCCTTAGGCTGTTCTGTAGGAAAGATTTTTGCCAGAGCTCATAAAACCAGAAGGCTGATAGAAATCCTGCTGGTAGAGACCGCATGTGGGAGGTTTCTGCTGGGAAGAAGGACTACATTGGTTGTTGGACTTCAGAGGATGTGTGTTATGGCTTGGCAGAAAGTTTGTCTGCATTTTCTCTTGTCCAGAGACTTTGTCTGAGACTGAGATTAAGGGTGGTGGACAAATTAATCTGGCAGAAAAAATTTCAGTAAGGTGTTAAGGCTGTGGTGGAGGCTTCTGAGGTCTCCAAGTGTCACCATGACTGTGGTCACAGGCTTGAACCACCCTTCTCGTGTAGTGAGTCCCATCTCAGGGAGAGGGCACTGTGAGTTACCTCCTTCTTCCTTGAAGTTTCTCGCTGTACTGTCACTGTGGGCTTCAGTTTGTGCTTCACATTCTTCCTAGGTCCAGTGAACCCACTTTCCTGCTTTCTGTCTTCTTCATGATGCTATATTCCTCTCAGAGAGGTTGATTTCTCTGCTGCTTACTTATCCACCATCTTGGTCTCTCTACCCATGTCTTCTCTGTTGATCTCTGCTGTATATTTGCAGTCTATACCTTTATTGGAGCTAAACTCAAAATGTTTTGAATCACTTTTCCAGGCTCTTTGCTCTTCATTCTTAACATAAATATAGGTAAAAAGCCCCCAACTGTAGTCAAGCCACCATCTCAACATTGAACTGCCTTGAAATTTCTTCTACAAGATTAATTAGTCCACCACTTTTAATCTCAGTCTCAGGCAAAGTATCTGGACAGGAGCAAAATGCAGACAACCCTTTTCTTTTCTTTTTTTATTTAAAAGAGAAAAAAGAAAAATCAAGAAGTGAACAAACAAAAAACAACAACAAAAGCAACATGATGACAATGAGGACAATAACAACAACAACAAAACACTGGTGATATAAGATTTCAAAACAAGAGATAGGAATTCAACAATGCTTGTTATATTGTATATTGTTAACCTTAAAGTAATTGCTCAGGCTATGAAATACAGGCATGTAAGATTGACCAAACAATATACTTTCTTTTTGAGCTGTTTCTATCCCTTTTACTATGTCTATTGTAACTTTTGGTTCTTATTTACTCTTTCAGTTTTTTACACTAGTGAGACAATACAGTGTTTATACATGAAAGGGATTTGTTTCACTTACGTACTAGTTGCATCCATTTACCTAAAAAAGGCTCAAGTTAATCTATCTTTCTTTCTCTCTCTCTCTTTCTTTCTTTCTTTCTTTCTTTCTTTCTTTCTTTCTTTCTTTCTTTCTTTCTTCTTTCCTTTCTTTCTTTCTGTACCGGGGATTGAACTCACAACCTTGCACTTGCCAGACAGGTGCTTATGCTGCTGAGCTAAATCCCCAGCCCAAGTTAATCATTCTTTATGTCTGAGTAATATTCCATTATATAAAAATACCACATCTTTTTTTATGCATCCCTCAGTTGATGCGCATTTACATTGTTTCCAAGATTTTTTACACACTGCTAATATAAAAATGGGTGCACATATATTGCTATAGTATGAGGTTTTCAATTCTTTTGGGAAAATACTCAGAAAGGGAATAGCTGGGTTGAATGGAACCTCTAAACCTAGTCTGTGGAGAAATCTCCATACTGATTTACACAGTGGTTGTACCACTCTACACTCCCACCAACAATGGAGAAGGGTTCCTTTTCCCCCACAGTCCTGCCAGCATTTGTTATTGGTTAATTTCTTGATTTTAGCCATTGTTTCTGGAGTGAGATGATATCTCAGTGTTGTTTTAATTCACAGTTCTCAAATCACCAACGATGTTGAACATTTTTTCATATATTTATTTGCCATTTAAATTTCTTCATCTGGGAATTGTGTATTCAACTTAGGTGACTGTTTTTGGACTGGGTCTTAAAATTTGGGAGGCCTGAACTTGTTCAATACTTTATATGTCCTAGATAAAAGTCCTTTGTCTGAGGGGTATTGTCAAAAATCTTTTTCCAGTCTGTGGGTTTTCTTTTCACTCTGTTGATGTGCAAAAACTTTTCAATAACATGAGATCCTAGTTGTTGATTCTTTCAATTACTTCCCATGCAGTTTTTTTTCATAACTCTCAGTTTACCCATGTCCTCAAGATTTCTACCTACTTTGTCTTCCAGTAGGTTCAGTGTTTCTGTCTGAATATTTAGATCTTTGATTCATTTTGACTTTAGTTTAGTGCATGATGATAGGCAGAGGCCTAATTTAAGTCATCAACATGTAGAAAGTTAGTTTTTCCAACATCATTTATTAAAGAGGCTGTCATTAATAAATGTTTGGCCCCTTGGTCAAAGATAAGGTGGTTGAGTGTGTTGTAGTTGTGTCTGTATCTTCTGTTCCACCGATCCTGAGGTCTGTTTTTTTTCCCATTACCATGCTGATTTTATTATAGCAGCTTATATTATAATTTGAGGTGTGAGACTGTGATACCTGCTGCCTTGCTTTTGTTGCATAGCATTGTCTTTGCTATTCTAGGTCTCTTATTGTTCCATATGAAGTTTTGAACTGTTTTCTCTAGATCGGTGAGGTATGCTAATGGTATTTTGATCTGAATTGCATTAAGTCTGTTTAACAGTTTTGAGAGTATGGCCTTTTTCACAATGTTGGCTCTTCCTATCCATAAACAAGGAATATCTTTCCATTTTCTGAATTCTTTTTCAATTTCTTTTTTGAGAGTACTGTAATTTTCAATGTATAAATCTTTTGCTTTTTCTGTTAGATTGATTCCTAAGTATTTCATTTATAAAAATCTAATTGTGAAGGGTATGGTTTACCTAGTTTGTCTCTCAGTTAGTTTTTTGTTTGTGTATAGGAATGCTACTGAGTACTGAGTATTGACTTTTAACCCAGATATGCTGTTGAATTTGCTTATTAAGTCTACAAGTCTGTTGGTGGAGTTTTTGGGGTCTTCTATGTAGAGTATCACGTCATATGCAAATAATGATAGTTTAACTTCTTCCTTTCTATCTTTATTCCTTTTATTTCTCTCTCTTTTTTAATTGCTCTGGCTAATGTTTCCAGAACTATATTGAATAGGAGTGGTGATAGTGGAAAACCTTGTCTTGTCCTTGATTTTAGAATGAAAGCTTTCAGTTTTTGACCATTTAGTATGATGTTGGCTGTTGGTTTGTAATAGACAAATTTTATCAAGTTGAGGTAAAGATCATCTCTTCTTATTTTTTCTAGTTTTTTTTTTAACATGAATGAATGTTGGACTTTATCAAAAGCTTTTTCTGCATCTCTTGAGATGACCATGTGTTTTTTGTCTTTGGCTCTGTTAATATGGTGTATTAAATTTATTGATTTGTGTATGTTGAACCATCCCTGTACCCCTGGGATGAATTCCACTTGGTCACTGTATAATCTTGATGATTTGCTGCATTCTGTTTGCTAGTATTTTATTGAGGATTTTTGCATCAATGTTCATTAGAAAGATTGACTTGCAATTTTCTTTTCTTTTCTTTTTTTTGTACCAGGGATCGAACTCATGACCATGTGTTTGCAAGGCAGGTGCTTATACCACAGAGCTAAATCTCTGGTGCAATTTTCTTTTTTGGTTTGGTCTTTCTTTGGTTTTGGTATCAGGGTAACGTACTGTGGAGCCGGAGACAGCAGCATCACTAGTTCAAGGCCAGCCTTGGCATCTAATTGAGAACCTGTTTTAAAATAAATAGGCTTGAGAATGAAGGTTAGTGGTACAACATCTCTGGTTTTGAACCACAGTTCTGCCAAAAAAAAAAGTACTGACTTTACTCACATAAGGTGTCATGCACCTGTAATCCCAGCACATATGAAGGTCAGGAAGAAAGATTAAGAGTGTGAGGTCAGTAGAGTGTATATAGCAAGTTCAAGGCCAATCTGGACTACAAGGTGAGACACTATCTCAAAAAGAACAATGAAGTATTGACTTTATCATGCAGTTCTTTTTAAAAAATTTTTATTTAAAGAGAAAAAAAGCAAAACAGAAAAAAGGGGAGGAAACAATACAGAATTTCAAAGAAAAAGAAAAAAAATAAACAGTAAGAAATCACTAGTGAATAAATTACATATTGTCTTCTAGATATAGTTGTTCAAGTTACAAAATTAAAGCATACAAAGTGGACAAACAGTGAGCCTGCAAACAGTTCTCTTCAATGATCCAACAAAAACTTAGCAACATGATTATCAATCCTACACACTTAAACATACATGCAGTTATATCCTTTAGAGTGCATTCTTTTCCTCCTTTTGCTTTTCAAGTCCATTATCTGTTTAGTTATATTGTGTTTCCGCTTGCTCAGTACCTTAGTGATCTGTTTTGTTGTTATTTACTTTGCATTATTTATTTATTTATTTTAATTTTTTTTATTATTTTGAAGGTAGCAAACTACAACAGAATAAGATGGAACAAAGCCAACTGAGACAGTGCAGTGAAATTGGTACAGAAACCCTCAACAGGTTACTGGCATAACAGTAATAGGTACCATAGTATATCCTGTTATCTTCAGGACAGTTGTTCTTTCAATCAGGTATAGCCAAATCAAAGGAAATACAGGACATTCTAGAACTTATCAAAACAGAACATTGAATACGGCAATATCATTAATCAGAACAAAGCAAAACAGTGATAACAATTTTTGCCTTCAAAGAGATGGTAGAAGGAAATTCCCCCTATTAACTACATTGTATATAGTCATCCTCTGAAGAGATGTCCAGATCTCTGGCTCTCACTTGCTAATGGGGAGGGTAGCAGTTTGATTCTCAGCCCACACTGGTAGGTTCATGGGAGCCGCTGAGTGATTCTTCTCCTGCCTCATGCCAGGTGCACTTACCTAGAGAGCGGGCAAATTACCTTTCTGTGCTGCGCCTTGAGTCCCTCCATGGTCGAAGCTCTGGGCTGCTGGTTCTCCTCCCAGCTCAGGCCAGGGGCCCCTACTCTCATACAGTTCTTAAGTGTTGTTAACTTTTAAGCATAATACTTAAGTTATGGGATAACAAAGAGAAGAGCAAGTTCATCTTAGAACTTTATATCCTAAGTCATGTAAGGAAAGAAGGAAAGGATTCATGCATTTTCAGTTGTACAGAAGGAGTGTTGTATCTTATTATGTGGAAGTATGATCACACTATTATCTTTTTTTTTGTTTAAAGAAAAAAAATGAAACAGAAAGAGGGTAGAAATAATAAAAAATTTCTAAACAAAACAAAAATAAACAGTAAGAAATCACTAGTTGATAACTACATATTTTCCCCTTAGAAGTAGTTGTTCAAGTTACAAAAGTAAAGTCTATAAAGTGGACATTTAAACAGTGAGACTGCAACCGGTTCTGTTCACCTATCCAACAAAAACTTAGTAAAATGGTTATCAATCCTACACACTTAAACATACATGCAGTTATATCTTTTAGAATACTTTATTTTCCCTCTCTTTTTTTTCTTTACAATACCTCTAATTCATTCTTGTAAACTACTTAGAAGTTCTACACATCTATAAGTCTCTACATGTATACCTAGCCTTTCTGTATTAGAGGGAGAAACAAATCAAAACAAGTTAGCAATACAAATTCCTAGAGAAACACGAAAAGGATATATAAAACCACAATGCTAGGTGATCTACAGTAGTTACTATGATGTCTCTTGTTATTTTCAATAAAAGTGTCTCTATCATCAGGCAGATTATAATTAACCTTAGCAATACTATTAATAAAAACCTAACATTGGAGGCATTATAGGACTTCAAAGGCAGTTAATAAGCAAACCAGAATGAGTGTCCTACTGAATCTTGTCATCTTCAGAATAGTTGCCTCTACTCTCAGACTTGATACTCTCAGGCATGCCAGGTAAAATAAAATAAAATTGAATAAAATCAGTCAAGACAAAACAGCAATATAACCAATCTTCTCTGCCTTATCTCTGCTATGTTATTTTTCTGTCATTGTTGTTTACTTTTCTCCTTCATTCCACTGTCTGCCCCTTTCATTGAGGCCTTTCTGCCATTGTTCCTGGAATCTTGGTGATTTTCTTCTCTCTTTCTAGAATGTCCTTCAGTATTCTTTGCAGGGTTGGATTGGTGGTCACAAACTCCCCCAGTTCCTCTTTGTCATGGAAATATCTTGTCTCTCCATTAATTTTGAGAGACAGTTTTGCAGGGTACATCAATCTGGGTTGGAGGATATTTTCTTTCAGGGCTTGGAATATTTTGCTCCATGCTCTTCTTGGTTTGATAGTTTGTGTCGAGAAGTCCGCTGTGATTTTGATGAGTTTTTCCTTTATAGGTAATCTTTCTTTTTTCTGACCACTTTTTTTTTGTCTTTTTGAGACAAAGTCTCACTATGCAGTTCAGGCTGGCCTTGAGCTCACTTTGTAGCCCAGGCTGGTCTCGAACTCACAATGATCCTCCTGCCTCAGTCTCCCAAGTGCTGGGATTACAGGCATGAACCACCATGCCCAGCTTTTTCTGACCGCTTTTAATATTCTGTTCTTCTGATGAATTTCTGGGATCCTGATTATTATATGTTTGGGTGTAGATCTGTTTTGGTTGTAGCTGGCTGGAGTTCTGCATGCATCATATATCTGGACATCACCTCCATTTCCTATGTTTGGGAAGTTTTCCTTAATTATTTCTGTGAATAGCCTTTTTATTTCATTTGTATTTGTCCCTGCATCTTTGTTCACATTTTTTTATTCTTAGGTTATAAATCCTCTTGTGGTCTTCTAGCCTTTGTATCATTACTTCCTGGTTCTTTGTAATTTTTAAGAGCTCCTTCCTTTTGTGATCATACCTTGCGAACCTATCTTCAAGTTTTGAAAGTCTGTCATTAGTTTCTGTTAAGGAGTTTTGCCAGCTTTCAATAGAGTTTTTAATTTTCTGATATTCTCTTTGGATTTGTTTCATGTATTCCAAATTTTGTTTATATTCTTTATCAAAGGCTTCTCTCCTTTCTCTGGGTTCCTCCATTCTTCCATTTGTGTCTTCTTGAGGATTACCCAAGAAGTATTCAGATTTAAATTCACCAATGAGGTCATGGAAGTATTTATTTCCAATGAGGCCATGTCTGATATTGCATGTTTGCTTCCCTCAGCCTCCTCTGCATTTACCTCTCCTGGACTCACTTTCCCTGGTTTGGCAGTTGGAGGCCTTTTGCTGTTTCTCTGTCTTGTCACACTTCTGGTTTCTTTCAGACAGGTGAGTGGTGGCGGTCTCCAGCCCTCTCCTATTGCTGCTGATCTGCAAGGCGAAGGCAGGAGTGATGTGAGCCGGCCCCTCCCCCTACATCGGTCAACCAGTGAGTGCTTCAGCTCATTTGTGTGTTCTGTGTAGATGTCACAGGTTCAGGACAGCCTCGTCCCTGGCTATTGGGTCCTGACCAGGGGCATGGCCCAGCTCAAGCAGATCCCACCAACCTGCTTTGGGCCAGGAGCTGCTGACTGATGCTGCCTCAGTTGTTGATTCAAGCCTATCCTGTCCAACTCCAAAATGTCATCTATCCATTCATCCCCCTCTGGGGAATCCAGTCCCCATGACTCACCAAAGTCTGCACAGCTCCACTCGCCATTTCCACTCCCCGTTTCCACTCCCTGTTGCAGTGCCTCCTCCCACCAAGCATCTTGAGCTCACCAACCTCTGCTTTTGGCAGGGCCGTGACCTCAGCTGGATCATGAGTCACCTGACTCTAAGATGCGCCTGGTAAAGCAACCGGAGCATGCCCAGCTCCAGCCCTCCATCCACTCTTTCTTTTTTTTCTTTTTCCTCAGTTTCTTCCTGGGTCATGAGAATTCCTCTCCTTTTGTTTGGTCTTCTCCTTGGTGTTAGATTCTAGCATCTGAGTTGTTTTTTTCAGAGAGGCTTTCTACTGTGCTACCTATCAATTAGCCATCTTGGACCCCTCCACATTATTATCTTTATTCAAAGATTTAGAATGTTTTAGTCTGATGAGTATAGTGCCAAGTTAATAATAGTTGGACCTTTGCAGCTAATTTTATGTGTCAATTTGTTTTATCTATCTGCCAAACATTTTGGTTTCCTGTATGATTGTTTTGTTTGGACAAAATTTAATTTTGGATAAATTTAAATCAGTTAGACTAACAGATGTTAAGTAAATAATCTCTATTATATGAGTTATGTCTGTCTTATCCAATCACCTATAGGTCTTAACAGAACACAGATCACCTGGCAGGAACTCTGTCGTAAACTATGCTCGATTTCAAACTGTATCTCTTTCTGAATTTCCAGCCTTCCAGGCCACCTGATAAATTTGAGATTTACCAGGCCTCCAGGATTGTATGAACAATTCTTTAACAATAATCTTCATATAGACATCAAATTGGTACATATTATAAACAGCTGCCTGTGTGCTAAAGACTGGAAGCACCCAGTGCAACACCCAGTGCAGGAACTTTGTGTCCTGAGTGAGTCCATATCAGAAGGCCAAAGGATCTAAGATAGAGGCTGAAGGGTCTGCATTGGAAGTTTAAGACAACATCCAAAGTGAAGGTGAAAATGTGTTAGTTCTTCCAAAGAAACAGCAGCCAGGCTGCCTTCTGTTTCTCTTTTACACCACTCAGGTGATGAACCAATTAGTTGCTGTCACTTCCACCCAGGATGGGTCTTCTGTTTTAGTAAATCTCTCCAGCCACACCCAGAAATATGCTGATCCAAATTATTTGGGCATTTCTTACTCGAGTTGATACTATCAGTTAACTTCCATAGTGAGCCAGACATGATGTAAGACTTCTTTTGGGGAAAATTTTTCTCTTCTTTTTTTTTCCTCTTTTTTTATTTCCTATTTGCTTTTTCTGTGTGTTTCTGGTTGCTCATTGCAGACACAGGTGAAGTTAAAAGCCATCAGGATACCCACTACCTGAAGACTCCAGACAAGTGACCCAGTCACAGAATGGAACAAAGAAAGCTCTGCTAGACACAAGACAACCCCATGCATTAGCTGGTCTTGTTTCATGTGTGTGTGGCCTAAAGTTTAATAACCCATCAGTCCAATTATTTAAAATATAGGATGGCCAAAGATTGCACATCTTTTATTAATTTTATAACAATATAAAAGGGAATATAAAAATGATAACTAATTAAATTTATTTAACACCAGAACCAACTGGTTGAAATGACACATTCTCGAGTGACAGTTGGGGTCATTAGTATGTAAAAAAAGGTGCCGCCTGAGTGCTGTGTAGGGTAAACTATTATGTGGGTAACATTTCTGCTTTGCCCCTCTGCTTCTGTCCTTCTTGATACTTCCTTCAGCTTTTACTTTTGTTTCAGGGAACAGCTTTTGATGACTTGGAATCCTTCTTCAGATGACATCTACCATTTACCTGTCCCTTTTATGGTCACCATGACCAAAACTTCTCTTGGGTGTTTTCCACAGATGTCCTTCACACTTGGCTATCCTTAATGAAGCACTTGACTTATTACTTCATTCCCTAAAATTGGGAGGGATCCCAATTAATTCTTGTTTTTGTTTGTTTTGTTATGTTGGTACTGGGGATTGAACTCATGACTTTGTGCATGTCAGGCAGGCGCTTGTGCTGCCAAGGAAATCCCCAGGCCTCCAATTCATTCTTTTGCCAAGTTTCCTGGTTGTCCATTGTGGGAGAACATACAGATCTCAATCCCTCTTCCCTTCCAAATCTGAGAAAATAATACCATTTCTTCCAACTATGAGAGAAATGACCAAAGTCCTTTATTACTGGGTTAGACAAGAAGAATACTGTTTGCTTAACTGGTTGCATTTATCCAGTAGAGGAATTCATCCTGGTCTTTTACAAATCATAATTAGCCAAAGGTTATGGGAAAACACAAGAAATAATGACTACCAGTGCCATCTATTTTGCTGAAGTCCTCTGTAGGAAAACTGAGCCTCTACAGGGATGCGTTAGAGTTTGATGCTGAGGTTTAAGTCCTCCTGTAGGAATGACCTCAGGGTGACTTCACAACAAGTTGTGCCTCTCTCATTTCTGTAGACTTTTTGAAGCACTACAGAAAATGACCTACCAATTCCATCAACCAATGAAAAAGATGAAAGAATAATAGATGTTGCCAAAATCTGGAAGATTATTAGTAATTAACTATTCTCCAATAAATTGGAAAATTTTAAAGAAATTAACAGATGTCTAAATATGTATGAAATAAAAAATGAACCAAGAAAACATAAAAACTCTGAATAATCTAGTAACTGGAAATGAAATCAAGGTTGTAATAAAAAACCTAGCAACTAAGAAAAGCCCAGAACCTGATGGACTCACTGCAGAATTCTATGACCACTGCCATGACTGTTAAACCACCGCCATGACCGTACAGTAAACTCTTTCAAAGACCAGGCTGAATGACATAGCAAGACCAAGGTTTCATCCCAGAGATGCCAGTATGGTTCAACATATACAAATCAATAAATGAAATACATCTCATAAGTAGAAGTGAATTTCACATGGTAATTTCAATAGATACAGAAAAAGCAGAAAATTCAGTATCTATTCATGATAAGCATCCTGAAAATATATGTACAGGAGAACCCTATCTCAGGCTGATAAAAGTCACTGATGCCAATATAACACTAAATGGGGAAGAATTGAAAGCTTTTCTTCTAAAATTAGGAGCAAGACAAGGTTGCCCACTCTCATCACGCCTCATCAATATGGTATTTGAAAGGTTCTTTTTTTTTTTTTTTTTTCTGCATCTGGGATTGAACTCAATGACCTCACGTTTACCAGAGTGGGCCCTTAGCCAACTAAGCTAAACTCCATAGCTCTTGAAAGTTCTTACCCTAGTATAAATTACTGTACATTTTTGGCGGTGGTCTAACATGGCAGAAGGTCAAAGCGGGAATGCCTACCACTTCCTCCTTCTTCTTCAGCCCTAATTGCAACTCCCTTTCCTGTTTGCACGCAAAGAAAATTCCAATCAGTTCCTCACACGTCATCAACACCTGTCCCATGTACTTCTTTTGATCAGAGGTAATATAGCCCTCTGCCTCTCTGTATCTGGTCCAAGGAGACAGCCCAACGTGTGCTCCTTTCCAAGTCCTCAGTAAACTTGTTTTTTCCTTTTTTTTTAGTTTTCGCTTCTCTATTGCACTGGAAAACTCTAACAGTACTCGTAACTTTTTTTTTGTTTGTTTTAAAGAGAAAAAAAAAGAGAAAAGGAAAACAAAAAATGAGACATACAGGGGCTGGGGATTTAGCTCAGCAGCATAAGTGCCTGCCTTACAAGCAGGCGTTCGTGAGTTTGATCCCCAGTACCGATAAAAAAAAGAAAAAGAAATGAGACATACAAACAAAAACTACAAGAACAACAAAAAATGCAAAACAATAACAATATACACTTTCAAAACCAGATAGGAATTTAACAATAGATATAATATTGCATATTGTTATTTTCAAAAGAGTTGCTTAGATTACCAAATATAGTCATGCAAATTGATCTAATTATATAACTATTAACTGTTCTTTTCCAAGAACTAATAGAATTAGTAGTATAATCATCTTAGCTGTTATATATATATATATATATATATATATATATATCCAAATTTATATCCTTTTCTTTGGTACTCACAACTTTAGCCAGATATATCAGATAAGAGAAAGAAATAAGAGGGATAAGTATAGGAAAGAAAGAAGTCAAACTATATTCACAGACAACAATGTTCTTTACATAGAAGAACCAAAAACTCCACCAAAAGATGTCTACAACTAATGAATTCAGCAAGGTAGTCAGATACAAAATCAATTTAGCTTCCTGTATACCAATAATAAACTCACTATGAAAGAAATTAGGAAAGCAATACTACTGAGGGCTGATCAGACCCTCAGGTCCCAGTTTGGGGAAATGTTGGAGAATAAAGAAAAATCAGAGACAATTTTCAAGGTACGGGGTCCTGGAGGATACCTGCCTGTAGTGGACTGGTTTGACCACCTCCACGGTAGATTCACTTTTATTAGTCAGCAAGCAGTGCAGGGGGAGGGGTAGCACGTGTTTCATGAAACAGCAACTGTAGAGAATAGGTGGATAATGAATAAGTTAATGAGAAATCGGTTTTCTCCATACCCAGACGCCAGTATTTTTTTTTTTTTGGTACCGGAGATCAAACTCACAACCTCATGCTTGCCAGGCAGGCGCTTAGGGTGCTGAGCTAAATCCCTGGCCGAGTATTTTAACAACTGTCTGTCGGGGACTCCACTATGTGATAGTTAACCCTCTGCCCCAGTCCCAAGGTCCTTGTCACATTAGTTCATGCCCCTTGGCTATGGCAGCATACTAATAATCCAGTATTCCTGAGGCATGATAGCTTTTGCTGAGGAAAACTGTCAAAATACAGGCACTTCAGTTCAAAGAAATCTGGTTCCTCATTAATTTAATCCTTAACTACCACTTATTATAGTTACTATTTTTTTAAGTTTTTTTTTCCTGTGATGCTGGGGATTGAATTTAGGGCTTTGTGCATGTAGGGCAAGAGCTCTACCACTGAACCACATCCTCAGCTGCCTTTCTGTGGTTACTGTTCATGAAATGCCTGCTGCCCCTCCTGCTGTGCTTCTTGCTAGCCAATACAAGTGAGCCAACTGCAGAGGTAGCCACGCTAGTCCACTAGAACAGAACTCCCCCTGGTCCACCTGGTACCCTGAAATTTGTCTGTTTTTATTTCCTGTTGTCCCTTCTGTAGGTATCAGAGGCTCTGGTCACACTCAGTAACTGACCTTAGCTGATGCTGTTTTGCTTTAGGAATCCTGGGTTATCAGCATTCCACCCATTGCCAGGAGGCAGTCAGCCTTCCACAAGCTTCCCTGTGCCTGAGGCAAGATAACACTGGCCTTGAGATTCATGAGACCTAAATTGTGTAGCCTAGTCCCAAGCACAATGCGATTCAAGAAAAGTTAGATATTTAGGAATTAGCTTACTGAAAACAGCAGTGAGACAGAATTATACATGTCAGTGGTGACAATCCAAACCACCGAGCATCCCAAATGCTGATAAGGATTGAGAACAATAGGCACTCTCATTCATTATTGGTGCAAATGTGAAATTTCAGTTTGCAAGATAGTTTGGCAGTTTCTTGCAAATCTAACCATGTATTTATAATATAATCCAGGATAATATGCTTTTTGGTATTTACCTAAATGAATTTTATGCCCACAGAAAAATTTAAGCACGTGTAGATTTATTCATAATTACCAAAATTTGGAAGCAAACAAAAAATCCTTCCATTAGATGACTGGATGAACTGGTAAATTTAGACAGTGAAATATTATTTAGCACTAAAAGAGCTATTAAGCCATGAGCAGTCATAGAGGAAATCACTAAGTGAAAGCAGGTAATCTGAAAAGCTACATATTGTAGGATTCCAACTATATGACATCCTAGAGAATTCAAAAGACTGCAAAAAAAGATCAGTGTTTTTTACATGCTATGGGAGAAGAAGAGAGGTAAGTGCGAAGGAATGATGAGCTATACCAAGAAGTAACAACTGAAAGTAAAATCCAAGGTAAATTGTGAACTTTGGGTGAATATGGTGCCACCATGGATTCAACAGTTGTAACGCACATACCACTCTGGTGGGGAATATAGTTAATGGGAGATGTTAGGTTTTCTGTTGCAAAAGAGAGACAAAAAAAAAAAAGCCTTTATTGAGGACTTGGAGAGGAGTGTACAACTCCTGGGGCTGGGTTCCATGGTGGGAGACAAAGGGAGCTGAAGATTACACCAAATCTGGCCAGCGTGGAGTTTGGGGGCAGGCGATGATGACACCTGAGGAACTGATTGGAGTCTTCTTCATAGGCTCAGAAAGGAAAGAGGAGGTTGTATTTAGAGCTGAGAGGAGAAGGAGGAAGTGCTCATCAGGGAAATAAACTTGTTTTTGTTTTCTTTTTTGGCCTTCTGCCATGATAGACCACTACCATAATATTCAGTAATTTATATTAGGGCAGAAACCTTTCAGGGATGCTGTGCACGCTGGGAGAAGGGAGCATGTGCGAAGTCTGTTTTCCACTCAGTCTGGCTAGGAATTTAAATTTTTTATAAAAACTTAACAATGATCATCTTTAGATGCAAGTATTATTGGTTATTGTTATAGGTTGAATCTAGATGTCCTCCCAAAGCCTCGTGGCTCAGAGGTGTGGCTTTTCAAACGAGGCAGTATTTAGGCTGTGTGCACATGGGTTAAGGGTGTGTTGTCATTAAATCACTGCACTAGTTGGCTTAGCACAATTCTGGGTATGAATAATGGGAAGGTACACCCTGGGTGTGGGTGGCATCAACCGGTAGGCTTGCATTTTTATTTTTATTTTATTTTAATTTTTTTGGTACTGGGGATTGAACTCACAACTGTGTGCTTGCAAGGCAGGTGCTTACGCTGCTGAGCTAAATCCCAGGTCCTTAGCTTGCATTTTGAGTGGAAGAGCGCAGAAGATGAATTGTTTCTCTTCTGTCATGCTGCCTGTCTTGGACCAAGAGGACTGTGAACCAAAACCTCTACCAATTGAGTATGAAAAAAAGAAAGAAAGAAAAAAAAAAAACCCTTCCCTCCTTTAACTTGTGGATGTTAGGTATTTTGTCCCAACAATGGGAAAAGTAACTAAGCCATGTTTTTCCTTTGCACTTTTCATGTTTTTCAACTGTAGTTTATATTTTGATTTTTTCTTTTAAAAAAAAATCTCTGAGTTTATATTTTTAAAAGTAGAAAATTATTAAAATATGCATATGATATGACTAAAGAAGTTAATTGTTAAAATTTGTTAATTCAAAACTGCTAATTTTATGTTTTCATATTTTAGATAATAGCTACAGAAATTCATTAAATCATGGTTAAGAATATGTATAACAAAATGTTATGCTTTGTGTCTTAAATGTCCTCTAAAGGACTATTTACTAAAGGTCTGGTGGCCTTTAATAAATCTTTTCACTTTAGAAGTTGGTTTATCTCAGGTATTTTGTTTCAGTAACTGAAAGAGAACTAACAGTGGAAAAAAAAATACTTAGCCTTCCTAGGCATGGTAGGCCATACCTCTAATCTCAGTCTCCAGAGAAGAGGCAGAGGTAGGAGAATCACAAATTTGAGATCAACCTAGGAAGCACACCAAAATCTTTAAAAAATTAGTCAGAAACCGGGCATGGTGGTGCATGCCTGTAATCCCAGCACTAAGAGACTGAGGCAGGAGGATCGCTGCAAATTCAAGACCAGCCTTGGCTACAAAGTGAGCTCAAGGCCAGCCTGACCTGCATAGTTAAACCCTGTCTCAAAAAGACAAAAAAAAAAAAGCCATCTGAAAACAATTTTTTCCAGTTTATTATTTTGTAAGATAATACAAAAAGCATCTGAATAAATTTAATTTCCTCTTTCAAAACTTGCTTCTGTTTTCCACTGAATACATAGCTCAGATGGCACTTGGTTGGGCTCTGCTGCCTGGTTGATAAAATGAGGAACATGAAAGCACAGGCAACAGAAGCAAATATAGACAAATAGGATAACATCAAACTACAAAGCTTCTGTACAGCAGAGGAGACAACAGAGTAGAGAGACATGCCACAGAGTGGCAGAAAATATTTGCAAATCATAAACCCAGTAAAGGGTTAATATCTAGAATATATAAGGAACTTGTTTCAACAGAAAGAAAACAACCCTATTTTTATTTATTTATTTATTTATTTATTTAGTGGTACCAGGGATCAAACTCACAACCTTGTATTTGCCAAGCAGGCACTTATGCCACTGAGCTAAATCCCCAGCCCCTAAAACCCTGTTTTAAACATGGGCAGCCAGATGTCTTTGTGCGCAACAGTAATCTTAGCTATTTGGTGGCTGAAACTGGAGGATCACAAGTTTGAGCCCAGCCTGGACAACTCAGCAACTTAGCAAGAACTTTTCTCAAAATAGTAAAATATTGGCTCAAGATATAGCTCGTGTGAAGGGCCTATGTTCAGTCATCAATACTGGGGGTAGAGGACAAAGGCACAGGAGTTGAATAAACATTGTCCTAAGTAGTTGAAAAATTGCAGCCAGCACATGCAAAGATGCAAACATCTGTAACCATCAAGGAAATACACATCAAAACCACATGAAATGCTGCCTCATACCCATTAGAGGGAGTATGCTGATAAAAGATGAAAAAGACAAAAGATAAAAAAGTGCTGGCAGCCGGGCATGGTGGTATACGCCTATAATCCCTGCACTTGAGAGACTGGGGCAGCAGAATCATTAAGAGTTCAAGGCCATTCTGGGCTACATAGTGAGTTTAAGGGCCATCTGAACTACATAACAAGAACCTTCCTCAAAAAAAAAAGAAAAAAAGTGCTGGCAAAGATTTGAAGAAAATTTACACATTGTCAGTGGAAATCCAAGTCAGCACAAACATTGTGCCAAACAGTATTCGAGTTTCTTAAAAATCTAAAAATAGACTACCACATAATTCAGCAATTCCAATCTTAGATTATACCCAAAGGAAATGAAATCAGTATGTAGAAGAGTTATTAGCACTCTTATGTTCATTGCAGCACTATTTACAATAGCAAACCTATAAAATCAACCTGTGTTATCAGTAGATGAAAGGGAATAAAATGGAATTTATATTCACATAATGCAGTGTTAGTCAAACTTAAAGAACAATTTGCAAAAACCTGAATAACTTTATGGTAAGTGAAATAAGCCAGGAAAAGAAAGATAAAATACTCTAATGCATTACTTCACTCACACACAGAATCTAAAAAAATTGATCTCATAGAAGCAGAGAATAGAATAGTGCTTACCATGGGTTGGGGAAGTGGTTGGAGGAGGAGGTTGGTGAAAGAATACAAAAGTTTAATTCTATGTTTCTTTTCTTCCTCTGCTTGCACTCTCTCTCTCTCTCTCCACACCTTACTATTTAACTTAGGCTAGTACCAAACACGTGACCCTGTCTAAGCCTCTTAATAGTCTACCTAACAGGCATGTGCCACTGAATCCAGCTCAGAAATCTGTTTTATGACAGTGACTATATTTAATAAGTGTACTGTACTCTTGAAAATTGCTAAGAGAGTTGGTTTCAAGTATTCTTATCACAAAAAACGTAGTCATTCAAAATGTATACATACAATAATGTATACATACCACAAGGTAGCCATGCCACAATGTATACATATTTTTTGTTAACAAAAATATAATTATCATATTTATAAATAAATGGATGCATCTTTAATCTATACTCATAAGTAAAATAAATCAAACTCATATGTGTAAATACCATATAGTCTCCCTAGTGTAAGAATTGGTAAGAGTACAGAAGATTTTATGGAAATCATGGTTTACCATTATACTGCTTTGACATCTTATGTTTTCACCCATTGTTTGGAATGGTTTTATTCTGTTTTGTTTGATCTTAATATATGTGATCATATGAATAGTTACTTTGAAGACAAGACAATATGGCAGCCAGTGTTGATTTAATATCATCTTGCTCTGAAGTCCTACCATGCTCCTGTTTTTCTATTACCATTGGTTCTATCACATTGTGTCTTATTGGATTTTAATATGTATGATAGTAAAAACAAAATTTTTATGGAAAATGAGATAATATAGCAGCCATTGTTCATCTTCAGTTATTTGGTTCAGGATGCCTTGCAATACTTCCATTCTCTTGAGTTGTTTTATTCTACTTTGTTGTGTTTGACATTATCATGTGTAAAGCTAAGCTCAACTATTTCAAAGAAAGAGACATTATGATAGCTACTGTTAATATCCAATTGTCTTGTTGTGAAGTGCTGTGTTGCTTACATTGTTCTGTTCTGATCTGCTTAGATCTGTCCTCTTTTGTTTTACTCTCTTTAAAAGAAAAAAAAGAAAAAAAACCAAAAATATATTTATTGCACACTTTTTTTGGGGGGAGGGACCAGGGATCGAACTCATGACCATGTGCTTAGCAAGCAAGCGCTTGAACCACTGAGGTAAATGCCCAGCCCCAACAAAAATATATTTAATTTACAAAAATGATGAACATGGTGAGTCTCCATATTCCACTGTGAATCTGGTAAGGACTAAAGAACAATTTTTGTGAAGGATATAGTGGAAAATAATTTTTATTACTTGATAAAGCCACAGGAAATCTGAAGAAGCAAATATTCATAATAAGGTAAAAGAGGGAGAAATGACTATTTTTAGGCAGAGATCCCAAGAGATGAGAAGATCATAAGTTGAGAATAGTGGTCTTTCCTTCAAGGACACAGGATATACAATTCTCTCATTTAACTGAAGGCTCTAAAGGTCATTGTTGTGCTCTGAATGTTCATCACCTTCATAGCTTCTATTCAAATTGGAGCACGGCTGTGACTACATTAAAAGGTGAGGGCTTTAAGAGTTTTTTAGAGAGAAGACAAGATGGCCAATCAGTGAGCAACAAAACACAAAGCCTCCCAGTAGAAACAACTCATATGTCAGAATAAATCACCCTGGAGAGACCCAGAAAGAGGGAGATGAATCCTTTTGACACAGGAAAAAATTATAACATAAAAAGCTCGTCAAATACTTCGGGACTACAACTGAAACAGCTAAAAATTATGGGACACAGCTTTTTCGCAGTGACCCACCAAGTTTGTGCTGGTCTGAATTTGCGCCAGCTTGAATCCTCGCCAGCTGGCAGAGCCACCCAAACTCGTTTGTTTCTGCCGCCACTCACAGGAAGCACAGTAGTGCTGAAGTTGGGGGTTGGTGAGCCCACCAGAGAGCGGAGCCAGCAAAGGGACCTTCATTAACCCACAGTCAGTGCTGGGAATGAGACTCCCCACCCACGGGAAGGGTGCGACCAAATGGGTGACATGTTGGAATCGGGCAGGAGCTGAACTGGGAGCGACAGTGACTTCAGTTGGTTGCTCCCACTCCAGAGAAAATTCATGAGATTTGCATGGACTGGGCTGCGCCCCTGGCAGGGACCCAATGAGCTGTCCCAAATCCATTCCCTGCACCTAGCAAGCACTAACCGGGTGAAGGCACCTGAAGTTTGGCTGGCCTCGTGGGGAGGGGAAGGCAAACGCAGCTGCTGCTTACACATCAGTGACAAGAGCAGCCAGGAGAGGGCGGAGGTCCCTCACCAGTGTGCTTCAGAGGAAAAGTGGCCAACAGGGAAGGGGGCTGGGACCTGCACTGTAACCTGTATGGAGGAAGCCAGGGCCATGACAGGAGAGAGAGGCAGGAGGAGGCCCCCAGCCCAGAACCCTGAGAGCACTGATCCAGGAGAGGGAAAAACAAGGGAGACTGAGGGCAGCAAACACACAACATCAGACATGGCTTCAATGGACATTAAGAAATATCTTTGGGACCTTGTAGATAAGCTCAAAACTGAAATATTAAATCAGGTAACCAAGATTTGAGTAGAGTAATACAAGAAATGCTCTCAGGAAGCATCTCTCAGGATGATACAGATGGAACAAGGGAGGAACACACAAAAAAGGACAGAAACATTCGATAAAGAACATAAAGAAAATATAGAATACATGAAGCAGATTCAAAGAGACTACCAGGAAATTAAAAACTCCATTGAAAGCTGGTAAAATGCCTTAAAAGAAACTAAGGATAGACTATCAAAACTTGAAGACAAGTTTGCAATGTGTGATCATGAAAGGAAAGATCTCTTAAAAATAACAAGGAAACAGGCAGTAACAATACAAAGGGTAGAAGATGATAAGAGAATCTACAATTTAAGAATAAAAAACGTGAACGAAGAAGCAGGAATACATACAGGCAAATTACAAAGGCTATTCACGGAAATAATTAAGGAAAACTTCCCAAGCATGGGAAAAGAAAATGACATTCGGTTGTGTGAGGCATACAGAACTCCAGCCACCTACAACCAAAACAGATCTACACCCAGACATATAATAATTAAGATACCAGAAATTCAGTATAAAAACAGAATATTAAAAGCCGTCAGAGAAAAGAAACAGATTACCTATAAAGGTAAGCCCATCAGAATCACGGCTGTCTTCTCGACACAGACCATCAGATCAAGAAGAGCTTGGAGCAAAGTCTTCCAAGCCCTAAAAGAAAATAACTTCCAGCCCAGATTGATGTATCCTGCAAAACTGTCACTAGAAATTAATGGAGAAACAAGATGCTTTCATGACAAAGAGGAACTGGGGGAGTTTGTGACCACCAATCCAACCCTACAGAGAATACTGAAGGACATTCTAGAGAGAGAGAGAAAAAAATACCAGGATTTTAGGAACAGTGGCAGAAAGGCCTCAGTGAGTGAGCCAGGCAGTAGAATGAGGGAGAAAACTAGACAAACAAAGGCAGAAAAATAGCATAGCAGAAATGAGATAGAGAAAGATAACTAGAATCTCTAACATAGATGGCCTTGATACACTATATTGTTAATAGTGCATCAGGATTTGAAACCCACATTACTCACACCACTCTGCTTAGATGTATTATATTCTGTTTCAGTCATTCTACCTATACTAGATTTGAGGGCAAAGACAGTAATCCAGAAAATAATAAGATATAGTATGGTGATCATCCTTAATTTCCTATTAACTTAATCTAAAGCTCTGTGAAACCTACACTGTCTTACCATGACTGATTGTAATCGAATCTGGTTTGTTGGATCACTGTTTTGTATTGATAGATTTTATTGAAAGCTGTTATGATTGATAGTATCAAGTCTGAGAGTGTAGGCAACTGCACTTAAGATAACAAGTCCACTAGAATATCCACTATGGTTTGATTATTACCTGCCTTTGAAGTTTTATACTGTCTACAATGTTTTATTTTTACTAATATTGTTATTTACTGCTATACTCAACTATACTGCTATATTCAATTATGCCTGATGATATAGACAATTCTATTGAAAATAATAAGAAACAACACAGTAATCATTGTAGATCACCTTGTATGGTGGTTTTATATGACTTTTTGATTTCATGTTTTTACGGGAATTTGTTTTGTTTTGTCTTGCTAAGTTTTGTTTTTCTCTCTAATACAGAAAGGATAGAAATACATGTAGAGACTCATGCATACATAGCTGTTTACACTTTCACTGTTTGACTATCTACTTTGTATGCTTTAATTTTGTAACTTGAACAACTATTTCTAAGAGGACAATATGTAATTTATTAACTAATGATTTCTTATTGATTATCTTTTTTTTGGAATTCTGTATTATCTCTACCCTTTACATGCTTTTGTTTCTCTTTAAATAAAAAAATTAATAAAAAAAGAGTCTTTTAGGTCATAAGGGATGCCTCAAGAATCATACCATTATGGTGGGAGTGGATTCTTTGTCTCACATGTCAGTTCACTTCTCTTTCTTGGCTTTTATCTTTGTGCTTTTGTAGTATGATTCCTTCCACAGTGTTACATTCACCAAGAAGGCTTTACTTGATGCAAGCCACCTTGACATTGGACTTCTTAAGGTTGGAACTGAGAGCCAATAAATTTCTGCTCTTTATAAATGCAAAATAATCTGACAGCCACAAAGTTAACAAGTGATGTATCAGCATTGCCTTCAGCCTTGCATATTCTTCAATACTTATGCTAGTTTTCAGAGGTATTGCTAATCAGCTATGGTCTTAGTCTGTTTTCTGTGACAGAATACAGACCAAGATTTCTTTTGGCCTACAGTTCTGGAGTCCAGGCTATCCGAGATCAGATGTCTGTATCTACTTGACTTCTTGCAAGAGCCCCCTGCATCTTCAACTCATGGAAAGCAGAAGGGCAAGTAGATTCTTGTGGAAAAAAAAAGCATGAGGGCAGTCTTGCTTTATAATAGCCTGCTGGCAAGCTGGTCCCCTTGAGAGTGAGGATTCACTCTTGGGAAAGGTATTCATCCTTTAATGATGGCCTTTCCCCCAAGACCCAAACTCCTTGTTCCAACCTCCACTTCCAACACTGCCCTATTGAGAAATTAAGGTTCTAGCACATGGACACTGGGGCATATACTGAAACCACAGTAGCTACATTAAAGTTTCATAAAGTTTAGTGCCTGGAGGGTAATTCAGATGTCTAAAATATTACAACTTAAATATTTGCTTAAAAAGTGTTCAAGGCAGAGATGAGGATAAAGCTTAGCAGCACACCATCTGCCTGGCAAGCCCAAGGTCCTGAGTTTGATTCCTGATGCCAGAAAAAAAATTGCTCAGGCCTTTGTTTACTCTGTATTATTCTCAGTTTCCAATATCATCTTTTGTTCATGTTTTTCTGATTTAGAACTTAAATTTATCCTTGATTTGCTTTTTCTAGAACAGTGGTTTTCAAATCATAGTTTGTATGCCATTAAATAAGATTGGTGGGCTCAGTTACCATTAAGAAAGAAAGAAAGAAAGAAAAAAATACCCAGTATAGCCTATAATTAAATAGATTAGATTATAGAATACTAAAATATATCTAAGATAGTAATACTATTCCTCTTTTGTGAAGCTTTTGTTTTCATTACAGTTATGTAACTAGGTGGGTTTGCACTGGGTCTCAATGTACAGCGTACTTATATCCTGCTAGCATATCCTTATGATTGTCATGGTCAAAAAAGATTTATATAGTACTGTTCTATATTATTAATTGCTGCTCTAAATGACCTAGAAGATATATTTGAGTTTAATGTCATGAATGAGGCGTAGATTATCCTCGAGTGGTAATGGAGTGAGTTGTCTTAAATGTATGAACTCTAAGAGACACACCTACCATGGCCATAATTCCAGTTTTAGTACATTTTGTTTTGCTATATCTGAGACTAGGGGGACTGTAAAATAAAAAAGGTTTATTTGGCTGATGATTGTAGTAGCTGTACTGCGACATGGCAAAGACAAAGAGGAACTAGTCATGCAGAAGGGATCAGTCTTGTCCACAGGGCAGCCTTTCTTTGTAGCCTCTTATTGACAGAGCTAGTCTACCCTGAGAGACTAGCATTAATCCATTCATCAAGATGACCTAATTACCTTCATCGGGCTGCATCTTTGAAAGCTTCCACCGGCTCAACACCTCTCTACTGGGGACCAAGCTTCCAGCACTTGAAACTTTGGGAACAAATCACACCAAACCACAGTGTCCATCCATTGCTTGTTCGCTATGTGATGCTGGGCTAGTTCCCTGACCTTTCTTTGGTTCTGTTTCTAGATATAAAAATGAGACCAATAACATTAATTATTTTATAGAGTGAAGAGAATAATGAGTAACAACAACAAAACAACCAAAGTAATAACTGGTACATGGTAAGCTTTGCATGTACAATGTTAAACAAAATTGCACAATTGAATCATTTAATTTATCTTACCCTTTCTCTGTAATGGTCAAATAAAATTAGTATGATTTTTGATGATCTTAACACCAAATCAATGTGAACAAATCAATAAATGTCAAATATACCAAAACTAGCAATTATTTAAAATTGTTTTAGTCCTTTGAAAAGCATCTACTCAGGAGTACAATTTTTATGTAACAATTAAGCTTTTTCAGTCTTTTTTCCTAGAAGATTTTTTCATAGTACTCCAATTATTAAAGTATTGCTTTCTTAGTTTTCAATGGTAATATTTAAATGCTATTCTACATTAGCTCTCTAGTCCTTAGCCCAAAACAATTCTTTGATCTGAACTTATAGTCTCTTAGTATCCATACTGAGAAGATAGCACCAACCCACTTTAAAAAACAGAAAACAAAAAGATTTAAATTTGAAAGACATTTCTCCCCAGTAGACTGGATGTGAATTGAATTATTATTTGGATTATGCACCACCACAATACTGAATTAGTGGGAGATGATTAATGTGGTCTTCACAAATTACTATGAAGTTTTTCTAATGTTTCATTGAATCAATTACAAATAATAAAAACCAACATTTATTGAGGTCAACTAAGAGTGAGGCCCAGCTCTTCTATGTATATTCTCATTTAATCTCACTTAACCTCTGAGAGAATGATTATCTACATTTTGCACAGAATGACTAGAACTCTAGAGAATTTTGTTCTGTTTCTTTTTTCAAATTCATTTGATTTCAAAGAGAAAAAAAGAAAATGAACAAAACATAAAAAAACAAAATTTCAAAGCACAGCAATCGGGGGCAACAATGATACATACATTACACATTATTGTTTACAAATCATTCACCCAGAGCACAAGACATCTGCATTCAAATGTCCAAACAATATCAGCACAAGTCTTTCTCAGTGAACTCAGAGAAGTTAGTAGTATAACTATCTTAACTATCTTTTTATATACATATATGTATACATATGTTGTTTCTTTTAGCTTCTCACACTAGTGAGACAATATAATGTTTACTCATGGGCATCTTATTTCACTAAAGAGTATGATTAGAAGTTGCCTCCATTTGCCTATAAAAGTTTTATCCTTCTTAATCGCTGAGTAGTATAAAAATACCACATCTGTTTTATCCGTTCCTCAGTTGATGGGCATTTAGGCTGTTTCCAAGATCTGGCTATTATAAACTGTGCTGCTATAAACATGGTTTCCTATATATCACTGTGGTATGACATTTTTAATTCTTTTGGGAAGACAACCAGAAGCGGAATAGGTGGGTTGAATGGGACTTCCACTCCTAGTTTTTTAAGGAATCTCCAAACTAATTTCTAGAGTGGTTGCACCAGTATGCATTCCCACCAACAATGGAAAAGGGTTCCTTTTTCTTCACAGCCCCACCTGCATTTGTTATTGCTTGATTTCTTGATAGCAGCCATTCTTGCCTGGGGTAAGGTGGAGTATCAGTGTTGTTTTAATTTGCATCTCTCGAATGACCAGTAATGTTGAACATTTTTTCACATATTTATTTGCTGTTTATATTTGTTCACCTGAAAAATGTGTATTCATCTCAGATGCCCATTTTTGGATTGGGTCTTTAAATATGGGAGGACTGATTTTTTTTTTTTTTGAGTTCGTTATATGTTCTGGATAGTAATCCTTTGTCTGAGGTACAACTGACAACATTTTTTCTCACATTATGGATGTTTCTTCACTCTGTTGATGATCCCTTTTGCTGTGCAAAAGGTTTTTAGTAGGGTGAGATCCCAGTTGTTGATTATTTGTGATAGTCCTGCGCAATTTGGGTTTTGTTCATAAAGTCTTTGCCCACACCAACATCTTCAAGAGTTTTACCTACTCTATCTTCCAGCAGATTTAATGTTTCTGTTTTAATATTTAGATCTTTGATCCATCCCGATTTTATCTTAGCACACGGTGAAAGATATGGTCCAGTTTTAATCTTTGGCATGTGTGGAGTCAGTTTTCCCAGCACCATTTATAAAAGAGGCCATCTTTCTTCCAGTGAATGTGTTGGCACCTTTGTCAAAGATAAAGTGACTTAGTCTGTAGTTGTTTCTGCATCTTCTAATCTGTTCTATTGATTTTCAGGTCTGTTTTATTGCCAGTACCACACTGTTTTTATCACAGTAGCTTGATAATATAATTTCAAGTCAGGGATTGTGATGCCCTGTCTAGTCTTTGTTGCCCAGAATTGCCTTTGCAATTCTAGGTCTTGTCTGGTTCCAGATCACTTTTAGGATTGTTTTCTCTAATTCTGTGAGATATGCTATTGGATTTTTGATTGGGATTGCACTGAATCTGTGTAATAGTTTTGGAAGTATTGCCATTTTCACTATATTGGTTTTTCCTTACCCAAGAGCATGGGATATCTCTCCATTTTCTAATATCCACCTCAATCTCCTTTTTGAGTACTGTAGTTTTCAATGTAGAGGTCTTTTACATTCCTTGTTAGATCTCTAGGTATTTCACTTTTTTGGATAGTATTATAAAGTTATTGTTTTCTTGATTTCTCACTCAGAATCCACCCATTTATAAAGTGTAGTTTCACATAAATAGAAACATGGAGTTTTTTTAGATCTGGTTTATTTCATTTAGCATGTCAAGATTTGTTCCTGTTGAGCATTTATCAGAATGTCATTCCTTTTCAAGGCTAAATAATATTCCACAGTATGGATATACTACTTCATTTATCCATCTATTGATGGATGTTTGTGCTGTTTCTGTAGTCTGGAAAGCAAGAATCATGTTCTTATTCAGATGTTTAAAGTTAATTTCCTGTGAAATTGAGCATAAGTTTTACTTAAATGACGACCTAAAACTTTCCCCTTCTAATGCCCAAAACATGCCTGCAAACTTTTAAAACAGTTTGGACAAAAGAATGTGGATAAGTCAAAAAGTAAAAGAAAAAATAGTATAATTGTGTTAATTATGAAACAGCAATAATGCCCTGGAATTGATAGCAGTATGAAGACATCCTTCAATAGAAGATTATTAAGTGTGTCAAACAGTCTATCTTTAAAGTGTATTTCACAGCTCGTTTGGAAGAGGCTCAACTGTTCTAAGTATAAACTAAATGAGTTGAGTTAGAACGTGGTAGCAATGTGGTAGTAGAAAATGGGAGGCATAAGTTTTCATTGAATTATTACGTGGCCCACATTTAGCAAAAAAAGACTTCTGTTGTGATGTTGAACAGGTCAATGCAAAATAGCACTGTGAAATATAAAATATCATGCATAGTGCATGGAAATCTGAAAATTTTTCCAATATTAGTTTCCTGAAAAATAAGTGCGATATTTTTCAAAAAGCTGGTTTAAATACATTATGTAGACACAGCTAAATAAAAGAACAATGTATTTGTAACATTCAGCCTCAGGTGGATAGCCTAAATTTTTGATTAACTAGTTCCACTAGAGCACCCTGTGTAACCCGTGTCTGCGTTTACACACTAGTTCTTCATGGATAGTTCTTTAACATCTTCATGTTCGTTCCCATGCTGCTGAGCTTAGATGGCAACATCCTAGGTCTACCATTCAGGTAGTGGCGTCTAATTCGGTCACCCATTTGAGTGGGGACGTTTAACCAACGCCATCTGTTGTAATCCCCCTAATCACCACCAGGGCGAGACGCGAGCACCGGTGTCTTGGAAATACAAGTCCGCCCAAGACGTAGGTGTAGACGGGGGACAAAAGAAAAGTCCCTTATGTGGTGGTCCGGGTCCCTCCGTCGTGGCGGTGCGGGCAGCTGTAAAGACGGAGACGTGGCGCCCGTGGACGCCGGGCAGCGTGGTCACTCGGGCGGCAAGGGCCCCATTCCGGGCAGCCCAGCGCTCCTCCATCTTGGCGAGAGGTGGGGCGGTGCCCGAGTCCAGGGCCCCAAGCCCGCAGCGCGGCCCCTCAGGCGAATGGCAGGGCTCGGCCCGCGCCGCTCGGGACAGGGCCCACGGCTCCGGGCCGGCAGTGAGCGGCCCGCGCGCCCACAGCTCCGTCAAGATGGAGGCCGTCGTTGCCTCTAGCCGCAGCATGACGGGAATGTGCCCTGTCCCCCGGGGCGAGGCGAGGCGAGCGCGGACGCGCCTCACGGTCCCCGGCCACCCTGGCGCCCTGTTCCCCAGCCCGGCCTCGCCCTCGCAGACTCGGAGGAACTGGACAGGGAGGACGCGCGGCACAGAATCTGCGACTGTCCTCGGGTCGCGTCCATGGGAGCCCAGCGACGGCAGGCAGCCTCGCCTCACCGGTTCGCGCCGCCCCAGCCCTGGGAGCCCCACGCTCTGGGGTAGAGCCCCGGCCAGTGTGGCGGGCGACGCCACTCGGGCTTCCGACCCTGGAGGGGCGGGGGGGGGCGGGGCGGGGCGGGGCAGGCGCACGGAGGGGAGGGGAGGGGAGAGGACGCGGTCCAAGCCGAAGGCCGGCCGAGGGGAAAGTGGGATTGGAGGGCTGGGGGCGTGGCTCGCACGTGACGGACAGGCGCTCGGACCACCCCACCGAGGAGGTCCTGAAGGAAGGCCAAGATAGCCAATGGCCTTGCTCCAGATGCCCCGGCCCGCCTCCGCCAGCAGCCAGTGAGCACGCGGAGGGTGGGGCCTGTGCGGGCTCGGCAGCGCCGCCGCCACCGCCTCCGCCTCCGCCTCCTCCTCCTCACCAGCGCTAAAGCCGGGACTGGACCGAGTGGAGTTGTGCGTGTCGCCGAAGGGGGGTGGGTCGGGGGAGGGGAGGTTCGTTCCGCGGAGCCGCAGCCAGAACCGGGTGAGGCTTATCCCCGCTGTCTTTCCAGTCCAGGGCTGCGGAGAGTGGGGGTGGCTGGGAGCGGCGCAGCCTCCGGAGGAGGAGGCGGAGGCGGAGATGGGTGAGGGCGGCCTCCGGAGCCTCCCCCCGACCCGGGCTTAGCACCCGCGGCGCGGACGCCGTGGCCTCTGCGCGTCGGGCCTCGGGGCTGCTGGGGGCCGCGCTCATGGCCCGGGCGCCCTGGCGTGCGGCCCGAGGGCTGCGGGAGCGTGGGCGCGGCCGGGAG
>PVLA01009310.1:0-76974 GCA_004027455.1 Hydrochoerus hydrochaeris | reverse complement strand
TTCTTCTTCTTCTTCTTTTTTCTTCCTTTTTGTCTTTTGACACAGGCTCTCCCTCTGCAGTCAGGCTGGCCTTGAGCTCTCTTTGTAGCCCAGGCTGGTCTCGAACTTGCAGTGGTCCTCCTGCCTCAGCCTCCCGAGTGCTGGGATCACAGGCCTGTGCCACCATGCCCGGCTCTTTTTTCTATACCAGGGCTGGAAGCCAGGTCCTCGCATGGTAGGCAAGTGCTTCCACTGAGCTGCATCCACAACCGTTTTATATGTAGAGACAGACCTCACCTTGCCGTTCTCCTGCCTCAGTTTCCTGAGTAGTTGGGATCACAGGCAGCGCCTGATACAGATACCCCTAGGCCCATGGTCACCATGGGAAACCCTTGTGAGAGACAGAGCTCCCTTCCTCTCCGGGGTGCACTGGGGGGCGCCCCTCTGTGAGCAGTAATTTAAGTGTGTTAGGTTGGCGTCCCACCCCGTCCTTTTCTGGATGTCACCAGGACTCAAATGGCCACTGCAAATGACCCCCCGTGGTGTCAGGGAGCTCGGAGGGGGCCTGGTCACTGCCCAGCTTGTGCCTTGCGTGAGATGCAGCTGGAAGAGCCCTGACCTGCTTGGGCCATGTGGGGTCTCGGGAGGAACACGGCTGAGCTGGGGGCCATGTCGGCTGCACCCCAGTCACCCAGCTTGGCTGTCTGGCTTCACAGTGGAAGCTGAGGTTATCCCCGCCCCGCAACTCCAGGGGGAGGTGAGAGGGTCCCATGGACTGCTGCATGGCTGTGACAGCGTCCGAGTCTCCCCTAGTGTCTGCCAAGCTGCAGGAGCTGTCCCCAGCAGGCCCTTCATGCGCACACTCTGCCCCCCTGGGCCACACAGAGGAAGGACAGAGCCCTGCGCAGGGCTGAGGGCCAGCCTTGGTGCTCCCACTCTGTGACCAACACAGGCTGTCGGGTCCCAAGTCCTGGGTGTCCGGTACTCACTCGGCCCCACCCTGGAGCTGGCCAGGGCCACCCCTAAAGCCCTCTCTCCTCATCACCCACAGATTCCATATCTGAGTTCGTCTGCTCACTAAAGTTTGTGTCACCTAAATCAGCATGCAGGGCTCTTGGGCTGTGGGGGACTTTCACAGAGGAGGAGCAGTGTGTCACCTGACAGTGTGTCCCAGCCGCTCGCTGGTGCCTGTGTCCTCTCTGCAGTGTGACCGGTGTGGGCTGTTTGTGCGTTTGTGCTCTTGTGGGTCATGTGCAGTGGTTGTGAGTGGTATGTCATGCTGGGGTGGGAGGTGGTGTCATGTGAGCCCCGCCTTAGCCTGACTGCCCTGCTGGGCCCTGCACAGGCTGTGAAGTGACTGCCTGGTGCATCAGGCACCTTTCAACAGAAACCTGCAGAGAGAAGGAGGAAGCAAGGAGGGTCCAGAAAGGTAGCAAGGCCTCGGGAGCCCACCTGGCGCTTCCCCAGGAGAAATGGGCCCGCTCAGAGCTCCTGGATTCTTTATAGACTTGGTACCAGGAAAGGAGACCGGGGTGACACCTGCCCTCCAGGCCCCCCCCGCCAGCGCCGCGTGGAGCTGTCCATAGTGCTACCTACCCGAGCACCTCCACTCAGCCCCTGGTCCCATCTGCTCCCGAGCTTCTGTCCCTGGGACAGCCCAGGCCAGCCTGGGGGCAGCGAGGTCTCCTCTTGGTGGCAGGCCTGGGAAAGGATGAGGGGCCAGCTGCAGGAGGAGGAGCCAGGGGGACTCCAGGCCTTGCCAAGAGCCCCTTGTGCTGATTCCCACGGACACTGCAGCACTGGGTCAAGGTCACTGTCAGGCTGGGGTCTGTGACCATGTCCGAACTGGCCACGGTGACTCACAGGCAGCCGGTAGGTCCCCGCCCAGCCTGGTGACAGGACTTTGCCACTGCTTTACAGCTTGTCCCTCCCTGGCCCTCTCCACTGACCTTTGGTGGGCGGAGTGAGATCCCAGCCTCACCAGGCTGGGAGAGGTGGGCACATTGGCTGCCTGGTGAGAAGCGGGCAGCGCCCGGGCCCATGCGGTCCCGGGGCCTGCGGGACTCAGATCCCACTGTCGTCCCGCCCAGCTTCCGCTCGGGGACCCAGGCTGCTCCGCGTCACCTTCCCTCACTTTCCGGCCCCCACCTCTCATCTGTGGCGTGAGGCCATATGGGAGAAGACTGTTTACTGAAAATACCAGGTGAAGGAAGAGGAGCCGCCCCACTGATGCAGCGTTTGCTTCGGGGTCTCCCGTGACCACGCGGCCGTCCTCCGTGTGCCTATGCCGTGCTGCACACCCGTGTGTGCACAGCCGCCCTCCCGGAGGCAGGCAGAGGTTTCGTCCACGTGGCCAGGGGTCCACCGAGGTTAAGGGTCAGTCGCTGCAGAAGAGGCTGCCCTGGCCGCTTCCTTGTCATGGTCTTGCTCTTTTATTTGTTCTTATTGATCAAGCAGGAAGCAGTGCCACGTGTGCGGCTTGTGCTGTTCTGTATTTGCTATTTCTCTTTCTTTATGTGGAGTCACAGAAGTGGGACTCATTTGTCTGCTTTGCACAGAGGACATCGGGACTCACTGGGTCCCAAAATACAAAATACATTTCTGCTTCAGAATGTCCTGGGGCCTCAGCTCGAGAGAAGCTCTTGCCGGAGTCCGTGAGAATTTTTTATCACCGCTGTTGGCACCCAGTGTGCAGGAAGCAAGCTGCGTGTGCGTTGAGCGTGCCGTTTGCTGGACTTTGATGACCCCCACACACCTGTCCGCCTCCCCAGTCAGACCCAGAATGTTGCCGGCAGCCGGCGCCCCGCTCTGGTTGCTGCGCTTTGCTTTCGTGAGACCTCATGGGAGTGCGGTCCCGGGGACCTGGAATCCGACCCTCCTCTTCCTCCCGGCATGATGACTGGGAGCTGTCCTGTGGCGCCGTGGGGACTGGCCGTTTTCACGGCTGAGGAGTATTCCTCGGAAGGCTCTGTGACCTTCCACGTGTCTGTCCTCTTGTTTTCCTCTGCGTGTGACGCCTGCTGCCCTGTTGGATGAGTCCCTAGGAGGGACCGAAAGGTTTGGAAGTCATGTTTACCTTGATAAGAATCCTGTGGTTTTCCTAAATGGTATTTTTTTTAAAAAAAGAACAAATTACTTCTTGGGCCGGGGATTTAGCTCAGCAGCATAAGCGCCTGCCTGCTTGGCAAGCATGAGGTCGTGGGTTTGATCCCTGGTACCAAGAGATAAAAAAAAATCTCCTTTTTAAATGCCAGCGTGGTCTTGTGACATGCACCTGTGGTTTCCGGTGAACGCGCTCCTGTGAGCCGGCTGCGCGTCTTTCCTGTGGCGTCACCTGCCCTGCCTGTGCCCCTGACCTGTCTCCACGCTGGGCTGCGCTGTCTTGCTCCTGGCCCGCTGGCTGTGCCGCGCCCCCACCCTCCCTTGTATTTTGGTTTCGCCTTTCTTGGCCTCGAGGGGAGCTGCAGTGTTCAGGGAGGCAGCTCCCTCCCCTTTTCTTTGTTAGTTTTCTTGGTGGGGGAGGGAGGTGCTAGGGAAAGCACCGGACCCCTGAGCTGCACACCCCACCCCTCATCTCCTCAGTGATTCTTCTCGTCTAGTGTCCTGGAGTGCAGACGGCCCTGTGTCACTCACACCTCGCTCAGGTGTTGCGCCAGCAGCTTGCTGCTCAGTGACCAGTCCCCCCTTGTGTAGGGTCACCCGAGTTAGAGTGAGGGGTGCCCGTGCGTGTGCGTGCGTTTCCCTGGGAGGCTGTGGGGCTGCCCTGCTGGTGCTGTAGAAGCCCCGGTGGTGTCTGCACGCTAAACTCTGCTGTGTGCCCGAGCCGGCTCTTCCAAGTTGCACGCTCCAGTTGGTGCATGGTGGCAGCGGTGGGTATGTGTGTGTGATGGCCTGGGCGGGGTGACAGCCTGAGGAGGTCTGCCCCTCCCAGGGCAGTTTTCTGCTTTGAGTCTGGGAGGGCAGACAAGCTGGGCTGGAAGGTCAGGGCGCAGAAGCCCTGAGGCAGGAGTGGACCACGGCACCTGGCCAACCCAAGGGGTCAGCCCGGGCCTAGCAGCGGCCCTGGCCGGTCCTGGCTGGCCCCGCCACGCAGGGCACAGTCCATTTACTTAGCCTGTGTTGGTCAGCACCATGTGCCTGGCACTGATCTGGGCACTGGGATCTGATGGTGACCATGACCAGTCCCTCCCGTGACACCTTGTACAGTGGGGGATAGCTAGGACATGGGTGTGAACCCTGTGTGGCAGTGACAGCTGTGATGGCAGCTGGCAAGGTGATGGGACACTTCCAACCTGGGGCTGGGAGCTGGGCCCCAGGGTGCTAGGTGAGGACCTTGGGACCTTCGTGAATTCCATGGAAGGCCCTAAGGGGCGGAAGGGCCAGGAAGGCAGCTTGTGAAAGCACCTTTTCTGGCTGCAGGGCGCAAGCCTGGGTGAGGTAGAGGTGGGGACCCACACTTCTGGAGATGCTGCAGGCTTAGAGGGTGGTGGCAGTGGCACCTGCTGGGCTTTCTGACAGTCACCGAACTGCTGTGACGTGTGCTGCAGGAGCGCACAAACCTGGGGGGACAGTGCACCTGCCAACCTCCAGGGCCCCCGTGTGTGCCCTGCTGCCCACTGAGGAGTCCCCTCTGGTGGGGTCACCCACTCCTGAGCCCATTGGAGGACCAGGTGTGATGGGCGATTCCGAGGGGGAAGGGCCCTCGGAGCCGGCACAGAGGCTGTGGGAGAGCCCCTGGCCGTCCCCACGGCCCCTCGTGGTGTCCAGGCCAGGGTTACCACATGCACCCTTCGCCCGCCCATTGCCAGCTGAACAGAGATTTTCCCAGGCCTGGGCGTGGCACCTCACATCTCAGTGCTGGGGACACCATGGACCTGGCCTGTCTTGCTTCCTGTCCTCCCGTCTGGTTTCCTGAGAAAGGGGTGCTGCTAACGGAACGGTTGGGAATTCACTGCGGCAGTCTGCACAGAACTCTTCCTGGGGGTGTTGACCTTGTTATGCTTCTTGCTGATAATGCTGTCACCTGGGTGCCCTACAACTGCCAGCAGATGACTCTTTGGGGGGCAGGGATGCTGGTGAGTGAACCCAGGGCCTTGGGCACCCTAAGCGTAGGCTATACCACTAAGCCCCCCCACCCACCGAGACTTTTACTGAAGACAAGGCCACGAGAGGAGGGGGCAGTGCTTAACTCGGAGCAACTCTCGCATGGCCTTTCGGTCTCGTGGGCAGGAGCAGGATTTGAATCAGGACCCTCTCTTGTCAGGGTCAGCAGGGACCAGGAGGCCAGCATGCGCCCCCTTTGTGGGGCTGGGCCTAGGGTGGGGGCACTGTGTTGTTAAAAGAGAGAGTTGGCGTCTCACCCAGGGTAACTGACACACCTCTGCCTGGTTTTCGGAGTGTCCGCATGTGAATCAGGGCTGTCCTGGTGAGGCCATGGTGCAGACAGCTCGTGCTTGGTTCCAGCCGGTGCCCACATTGCCCGGGAGCCTGGGGAGGCTGTCAGCCTCCGGCTCCCCACTGAGGGTGACAGGGCTGCTGGCAGACCCTGCCCAGTGGGCACACCCAGCCTCTCCCTGTGGCTCACTGCCTGGAGTCTGGGGCCAGGCGTCGTGGGAGTGGCCGGGTCACTGCTGGGCAAGAGGCAGAGCAGGGCTGCGCCAGGCCCTGGCCAACCCTAAGGTGATGGGCAGGTCTTGGTTGGGACACTGAGTGCCTTTGAGGACAAGGGGTGGCACTGCACCCTGCTGGCATCGGGGCTCCCCACATTTAGGCGAAGGGGTTCGGTCCTCCCAGCAGCAGAGTACTGGGGCTGGACCCCAGTGGTGGGTGGGGGAAGGGGGCCAGCAAAGCTTTAGTGCATTGAGTTGCTTAAGTCCCTGGCTGTGTCCTCCGAGTGACCTGAGCTCTTCCCCCAGAGAGCAGTTAACCTGCCCTACCCGAGAGGAACCTGCTGCTCTCTCGGAGGCCAAGCTGCCCTTCGCTGGTCACGCAGTAAAGTGACAGAGGAGAAATGGAGCCCCACATTTTCCCTACCAAAGCCCGTGGGCTTTTGTTGTGCAGGAGGAGGTCACAGGTGTTTGTCATAAAGAAATACGAGTCTAGTATGAGGTCTGCGTCCTCAGAGCGCTCCTGCCTTCCCACAGCCTGCCCGAGACGAGCACTGTCCCTTTAAATGGGATCCTCCCTGGGAGCTCCCTGGCGGCAGGGGCAGGGCTGGCAGGCGGGGTGTCTGCTGTTGGGCGGTCCTGCCCGGCTCCCCCTCTGCTCAGCCCCAGTGACGGTGACACAAAGCTCAGGTTCTCCTTTCCATGGAGCTGCTGATTCATCCCCAGGCTGAAGCTGGCACTCGGGCCCCGCTGGGTGGAGGACTCGGGCTCCTGGGAGGCGTCCCGGCCTGCAGAGATGCCCAGGGGCCCATAGGATTCTGGCCCAGCCTGCAGCCGAGGGCAGGGCTTGGCCGTGGTGGCACTGCTGGCCAGGGCGCCGTCCTCACTCTGGCTCTGGCCCCTCCTGCAGGCTGCCTGAAGGATGACCGCATTGTCTTCTGGACCTGGATGTTCTCCACCTACTTCATGGAGAAGTGGGCGCCCCGGCAGGACGACATGCTGTTCTACGTGCGCCGGAAGCTGGCCTACACGGGCAGCGAGAGCAGTGCGGACGGGAGGAAGGTGGGTGACCTGTGCCCGGCACCCAGAACGCAGGTCCTTCCCCGCAGCCCTGCGTCCTGAGGGTACGCGGTCTGCACCAGCCCTGCCGTGTGACCGCTCAGCGCAGTCTCTCCTTTGCCTAAGTGGCCACCTGTGTGTTGCTCAGTCCCAGGGATCCCGAGGGCAGTGATCATTGGCACCACAGTGCCCGGGAGGAAGCAGTGCGGGACCAGCTGAGAGGGCAGTCTCTCCCGCGGGAGGTAAATGTAGTGCAGGGGTTTGACCCAGGCCATAGGCGTGACAGGGAGGAGGATCGCCTCCCTTCCACTCACTGGCTCTCTTCACGGCTTGGCCAGCGCTTGCCTCTGTGGCCTCCTCCCTGTGGCCTCCAGCTGGGCAGCCAGACAGGAAACTGGGGGCTTGGAGATGCAGCACCTCAGCCCAGCGCTGAGGAGTGAACGAGACAGACCATCTGCGCTCCCTTGCGCTTTGCGCTTTCAGAAATTCTAGAACTTTGCACAGCGTCTCAGCATCCCATGGACCAAACATGGAAATGCTTTGGTCCTCTACAGACAGAGCTCCACAGACCTCACAGGCCCGGGCCTCACTGCCCACCTGGCTCCAAGCCCAGAGTCCAGGTCCTGGCCCTGGGTTTGCTGCTCAGGGCTGTGTACCATGCTGGGAGCACCAACCTGGCCATAGCCTGTGCTCAGAGCCTGAATGCATGCAGAGCAAGCCTGCCGCAAGTGGACAAGCCTGGTCCCTCCAGGAGGTGGACGCTGGTGGCCTCCTGCTGGCCTGGGGAGCGTCCAGCGGGAGACATGGCCAATGGCTTATGGTCATGGTGAAGGAGCTGAGAGCAGAGGCCTGCAAGAGTGGACCTGCCAGTGCTGTCTTGGCCCGGAAGGGGTGGAGGCCTGGCAGAGTGGTTCATGGTGGTAGCAGGGCCAGGTGCCCTGTGGGGTGAGGAGGAGGCCTTGCTGCTAGTAATGGGACTTGGGGGCCCGACCTCAGCCCTCAGTTCAGCCCGCCTCACCCTCTGCCCCACATGCAGTCCACAGGCAGCCGCTGTCAGACCAGCTTTGTGATTCACCGTGTGCCAGTCTTCCAGTTGTCACTCTGGGGCTCGGGGCAGACACCCCCTGAGCATATGGGCACCTGGGAGCTGAGGTTGATGTGACCCCAGAGATGCCCTCAGCAGGAAGGGCTGTCGTCAGGAACCTTCCTCATGCTGCAGACCTCACCCTCCGTTCCAGCCACCTCAGCTGGCAGAGAATCCTTTGTGTGCGAAGTTGGTCTTTGCCCAGGGCAAAAACTCTTGCAGCCAAAGGCTCTGGGGAGGCCAGTGCACTGTGGGGTCCTCTTGAGTCATAGCTGTGGTCAGGAGGGCAGGGACAACAGGGAGGGCAGATGTGTCCTGTGGAAGTGGTGGGGTAGAGATGGAAGGGGAGGCAATGTGAGAGCCCAGCTGGGGGCAGCAAGGTCAGCAGGGAGCAGCATCCCTGGAGGGCCCTGGGCACCCCCAGTGAGCCACTCCAAGAAGGCACTCAGACCCGGCCCTGTCCTCACTGAGCCCAGTCTTCTGGGACAGACAGCCCGACAGATGGTGTCCAGAGCCACCAGGGCTCTGATGAGGAAGAACAAGGCCAGTGGGGCTGCAGAGAGAGGCGCCCTCCGCCCGAGGGCCGGGTGGATGGAGGACACTCCCGCAGCAGGGACCAGCCCCTGCACCGTGGGAGGCGGTAGGGGGTACACATGTTCGAGGAATGATACCGCCAGGCAGGTCGGACAGGGTAGCATCTGGCACAGCGTTTGGAGGACAAGGTGGTCAGGCCTGGGACCCACTCAGCTGGGTGCCCCCTCAACAGGCCGCAGTGCTCGGGACCGCCTGCAGGGGGCGAGCTTGAGGTGCGAGCCAGGGCCCCGCCCCCTCATAACCCGGTCAGAAAGGGAAGTGCTGCGCCTGCGCACTGCGAGGCCTCTGCGGCAAGCCCCAGCTGCCGCCCACTCTCCCCTCCCCGCTGCCGGTTGTCACGGCAACCAGCTGGTATCCCAGCACCTAGCAGGAAAGGATGGATGGGCAGAGCCAGAGCTGCAGTGTGCAGTGTGGGTGGCACGGGACGCTGGGATCCCGACACCCTGGGGATCCCCGGGAGGGATTCCCTGGCTTCCCTGCCCTCGCTCACCACTCCGTGTCCCCAGCAGCCCACGTAGCCTGGGGCCCAGCGGGTGTGGCATCTGGCTGTGGCCTGCTCTGTGCTGGTGGCCCATGCCACTGTCACTCCTGTCAGCGCCCTCGGCAGTCGGGGGTGGCATGTTATCCTAGACGTCCTCGGCGGGGAGTCAGGGCCCAGAGACAGGAGAGCTGCCTGCTCGCACGGCTTCCGGGGGCGCCAGCCTTTAGCTGCCGGTGAGGTTCTGGAGCATAACAGACAGCAGGGACACGCCCAGATGAGTCCCAGGGTCCGGACACCTGGGCCACAGTGCCTGTCCCATGCCGCACATCCGTGGCGTTGCCTGGTGTGCCCAGGGACACAGTGGCAGACAGTTGGCCCTTCTTGCAGCCACTCACTGCTGCTGTGAGTGTTCTGTGCGTCTGTGCCCCCCATTGGCTGCGAGTGTCCTCGAGGCTCCCGGCCTGGACTGGACCTGTCTCCCGGTGCACACGCAGACAACATCCCAGTGCACAGCTGCCCCTTCCATTGTCCTCTGTCTGCTGGGACCTGCCCCTTCCACTCAGTGAGCCGCAGAGGTCAGCTGGGCACTGGCTGCACACACCCTGCTTCCTGTTGGGGGCTGGGTTCTCTTGTAGGGGACAAAACAAGATGACCTCAGAGCCATAGTGGGGGAAAGAGCAGTAAACCCAGCAGGGCAATGAGGGAGCCCCAGAGGAGCGGCAGCACAGAGGGCCCAAGGCCACTGCTCAGAGCGCGAGTGACCACAGCGGCAGGCGGTGACCGGGCCCCTCCCTGGTGGACTTCCCTTGCTTACTTGAGACTTGGGGTGGCCTCCAGCCTCAGGGTGCATGGGCACTGTCCAGCAGGGGTCAGGCCATGGCTCTTGGATCAGAGTCTGCAGGAGCCTCAGGGCACCTCCAGGATGGACGTGCTGCCCAGGAGTCTGCGTTCCACCCCACTCCCTCCTGAGAGGCCCAGACACCGGCCTCTGTGCCATGTGTCCCTGTGTGAGAATTTCCCACATTTGCTCCTCACCTGTTACATGGGCTGAGACCCTTGCCTTCCAGGGTTCTAGGAGGGCCAGAGGGTTAATCATTGGTGAAACGCTTAGTCCAGTCCTCCTGCCTGCTGCCCCTCAGTGGAAGTCACTGTAGCATTGTCATCGTGGCCCACCCCAGGGCTCTTTAACTCTCCCCACCTTGAGAGGCAGAGGAGGAGGGGAAAGGAGAGGAGGGGCGGGGCGGCTGTGGCAGTGGAAGAAGGGGAGCCCCTTACATCCTAGCGGCTGTCCAGCGCAGTGCAGGGGGTGGGGCC
Organism: Hydrochoerus hydrochaeris; assembly: GCA_004027455.1. Taxonomy (NCBI): domain Eukaryota; kingdom Metazoa; phylum Chordata; class Mammalia; order Rodentia; family Hydrochaeridae; genus Hydrochoerus; species Hydrochoerus hydrochaeris. The sequence continues at coordinate 66,857 of PVLA01009310.1, read as the reverse complement.
TGACCCCTACCCCTGCCCGTTGCAGCTGCCTGAGGCTGAGCCCGAGGTGGACGTGGAGGTGTACCGGCGGGACTCCAAGAAGCTGCCGGGCCTGGGAGACCCCGACATCGACTGGGAGGAGAGCGTGTGCCTGAACCTCATCCTGCAGAAGGTAGGGCGGGCGGGCGGGCGGGGCGGGCAGCGCAGCCCGGGACGGGCCTCATGCACACCGCCTGCGCTCTTGCAGCTGGACTACATGGTGACCTGTGCCGTGTGCACACGCGCCGACGGGGGCGACATCCACATCCACAGGAAGAAGTCACAGGTGAGCCTGGGTGGGAGCCGGCGTGCCGGAGGACGCCCCAGCCCTGCCACCGCCCTGCCTCCCGGGTCTGCCTGCGGCCCTCACTGCCTGCTCCCAAGCAAGCAGCGCGTCACTCTGGCCTCGGCTCTGGGCAGTGTGGCCTCCGTGGCCCAGCCCTCGGGTGGCTCTGGGCCTGCTGTGGGCTGGGGCCTCTCAGCCTTAAACCGCTTCCTGGGCTGGGCGGGTACAGCTCGGCGGTGCCTGGCACATGCGTGGCCCTGGCTTCCGTTGCCACCAGCACTACAAGAACTTCTATTTTTTTGCTTCCTTTTAGCAAGTGTTTGCCTCTCCCAGTAAGCACCCCATGGACAGCAAAGGGGAAGAGTCCAAGATGAGTTACCCCAACATCTTCTTCATGATTGACAGCTTCGAGGAGGTGAGCCGCACGGACCTGGCTGCCGTGCCCTTGGTTTCCTTTTGGGGTGCTGAGGGCAGGGACCTCCTTCCGGAGGAGCTGCTGGGGAGGGGCCTGGATGCCTGTCAGTGCGGTGCCCCTTACCAGCCTTCAGGGCACGTGAGCTCTCCTAGCTCTGGGCCTCGGGGTCCTCATTTGTGCAGTGTCATGACTGTCCCTCGTGTGTACCGGGGGGGTGAGGGTCCAGGACTCCAGAGCTGTTGGTTGCCATGGTCTCCGTGCAGCCCCCTCAGGGCCCTAGGCCCACGCAGCGGTCTGGGGGTGGAGCCTTTGTGCTAAGGCAGGGGAAGTGGGCCCGGCAGAGGTGCAACTGGGAGGGCAAGCCTGGGTGCCAGGAGGGAGGACACAGCTGACCCCGCTCCTCCAGCCAGGCCCCGGGTGGGCGGCCTGCATGCTGGCCCAGCGGAGTGGGGTCCAGGGGGACCCCAGAGACAGTGGCAGCTCCAGGCTCTCTGCAGGGCGTGGCAGCCCTCTGTGGGTCAGGTGGCCTTGCACAAGTGGCCTGACTGCGCTGGTCTGCAGCTCCAATGCCCACTCGGTGCCCTTATGTCCCCTCTGTGCCCTCAGGTGTTCAGTGACATGACTGTGGGGGAGGGGGAGATGGTCTGCGTGGAGCTGGTGGCCAGCGATAAAAGCAACACCTTCCAGGGGGTCATCTTCCAGGGCTCCATCCGCTACGAGGCGCTCAAGAAGGTGTACGAGAACCGCGTGAGTGCGGGCCACCCTGGCACTGCCCGCCACGGGGGCCTCCGGCTGCGCGGCTCCTCCCTGGCCACAGGGTCGGCCTGTGTGTGGGCTTCACGGTGCCACGGCCACCTGCTTCCACGGGAGGTGAGGGCAGGCAGTCTGTCCCTGGCCCTGCAGCCTCTGAGGTAGCAGCTGGCGGTGCTAAAGGGCACAGCTGAATGAACAGGTCACTCCTGCACTGACCGTGGAGGGCCGGGTGGCAGCACTGCAGCTGCGCCTGGCTGTGGCCCGGGTCCTCAGGTTGGCGAGAGTGGTGTTAGACCCTCCATCTAGGGACCTGCAGCACTGTCCCCACTGCTCCCACTCAGGCCACGTCCCGTCCACTGCAGGTGAGCGTGGCCGCACGCATGGCCCAGAAGATGTCGTTTGGCTTCTACAAGTACAGCAACATGGAGTTCGTGCGCATGAAGGGGCCCCAGGGCAAGGGCCATGCCGAGATGGCCGTCAGCCGCGTGTCCACTGGCGACACATCCCCCTGTGGCACTGAGGAGGATTCCAGCCCAGCCTCGCCCATGCACGAGCGGGTAAGGGCAGTGTGCCCAGGGTGGGGATGCTGCCTGCCGTCTCCCTCACCCACAGCCCCCATGAGCAGGAGGCCGAGGCACAGAGGGCGTGGCCTTGCCCAAGGACACCTAGTGGCTGGTGTTCCCTGTACCTGCCTGAGGCTGCTTGGCTGCCTGGAGGGCCCTGGCACCCCAGGGAGCCTGATGAGGCCGGGGAGACCTGGCCCCCTCTCCCACCAGGCTGAGCAGAGCTCAGAGGCCCCCAGCACTGGCTCCAGTCCACCGGCCCATGTGCCTGCAGGGTGCTGGGCCTGAGGGTGAATCCCCGGGGCTCTTCCCGGCTGTGCGTCCCATCGGGGTGTGGAGCACGAGCAGAGGCCGTGCACATCGGCCGCTGTGGGCCCAGTGATGTAGGCCCCGGGCCCGGGCTGGAGAGCTCAGTGCTGTGGTCCTGGAGTGCACGGGTCAGCCTGGCCCTCGTCCAGGAGGCACCGCGGGCCGGAGTCCGGCCGGGGTCGGGCTGCTGCGCTTTCTCTCCAAGGCCCATCACCTCTGTCTTTGTGCACTTCTGTTCTTTTTTGGTGGATTCTGAAGTCTGTGTTTTCTAAGCCAGACAAAACTGAGAAGCGCTGTGTTTTTGAAGATGGGTGAGGACCCCAGGCGGGGCCCTCAGTGTTCTGTGGGTCCGAGACCCAGGCCTCATCTTCTCCCCAAACCCAGATTGCCACCCATGTTGTCCTAGCCAACATGCAGCTGGGCCTGTGCCGGGCAGAGACGGCGCTGAGGCCTTCAGGTCTGCTGAGTGACTGCACTTACCCTGTCCTGCTCAGTGGGAGTGCCCATGAGGGGAAGCGGGTCCACGGGAGGAGTCCCTGGGGTGACATAGTGGAGCAGCAGGCTGGAGCCCCGGGCACTGCCTTCTGTGTGTGCCTTGCTGCTGCTCTGTCTCCAGGGGTCACTTGTAAGCCGTGCATGACCGATGCAGACTGTGTGTGTTGTGGTTTTTGGTGTTTGTTTTTCTCGTCTTCTGAAACCTTCCCTGGCTCTTGGGACTGCCGTCTGTAGCCCAGCAGCCGCCGGGGACTCTGATGGATGTCAGAGCTGTGACGAGGCCAGTGGGGCTCCCGAAGTCGCAGGCCCAGCTCATCTTGTGGTTCCGATTCTTGTTTGCATGGGGAGGAGGGAGGAGATGGGCCAAGTTCCCTCTGCCTGGAACGCCCTTCCCCCCCTTCTTCACCTGGCGAACTCCTACTCGTCCTTCAAGACCCGGCTGGAGCAGCACCTCCTCCAGCAAGCTTACTCTGCTTTCCCAGTCGGTCCATCCCTTCTGCCTCCATGCTCCTACATGGCGTGCTTCCCTTTCTGTCTCAGAGCCAGCATGCTGTGCACGGTTATCACTTTGAGTCTGTTGCCCCCAGCAGACTGTGAGCTCCTTGAGGGCAGGGACCAGTGACCTGTACCCATCTGCGCCTGTCCTGAGTGGGTGTGGAGGGTGTTGGTAAAGGGAGAAGAACAGACAGGCACAGAGCTCTGCAGCCATGGTGCCCGCCGGAGGGTGCGAGGCACGAGAGGGCAAGTGTGCGGTGGCCAGGAGTGTCGGGGTGCCGTGGGGAGCAGGCCAGGGTTGCACCCGCGTGTGCCCATCTCACTGGTTGGGGACCCAAGGTGGGCATGGTCACAGTCCACTTTCCCTTCCTCGGCTCAGGCTGTGTCTGAGGCCGTGTGCTTGGCATCCCCGCCTGGGGCCTGGAGAAGGCCCTGGCCCAGGCAGCTCCATGACCGGGCCCCCCGTCCCCAGGTGACCTCCTTCAGCACGCCCCCCACGCCCGAGCGGAACAACCGGCCCGCCTTCTTCTCCCCGTCCCTCAAGAGGAAGGTGCCCCGAAACCGCATTGCGGAGATGAAGAAGTCACACTCGGCCAACGACAGTGAGGAGTTCTTCCGGGAGGACGCCGGGGCAGGTGCCGCACCTTGTTCACTAGTGTCCAGAGCATGGTGCCATGTGGCAGGGCTGGGGACGGAGGGACAGACAGACAGACGCAGGCCCTGCTGCTGGCCTCTCCCGCTGTGTGGGGCCCGCACGCACCTGCTTCCTTCTCTGCTTCTTCCTGGCCTGTGTCCCCCACTCTGGAACCTGCATCCTGGCGTCCTCAGGGCTGCCTAGCCAGTCCCTGGTCTTGGGGACACACTTGTCCTCTGGTTGACCCCAATGTGTCCCATTGCAGGGGGTTGTGCAGCCAGATGTCAGGTGTCCTCTCAGTCTTTTGGGCAGGAAAGACCGGCCACTTGGCAGTCAGTGGGGAGAGTGTCACAGGGTCTGGGAGCTTGGGGGCAGCAATCCCCACCCCTTGCCCACTCCGTCCTTGGGCTGGGCTGGGCTGGGGCCGAGTGGGCTCCATGCTCGATTGCAGACCACACCACGGTGTGCAGACCCCGGCCTAGTCCCAAGCCAGCTGGGGGTGGGTACGGGGGTGTGTCCTGTCCTGACCAGCCCCGCCCCAGGCTCACTGGGGCACGGATGACGCTGAGGGGCCAGCAGAGCTGGGTTCTGGGGAGGCGTGGGGAGGAGAGCAGGCCCTGACTGCCCTCTACCCTCCAGCTGACCTGCACAACGCCACCAACCTGCGCTCCCGGTCCCTGTCTGGCACGGGGAGGTCCCTGGTGGGGTCCTGGCTGAAGCTGAACAGAGCTGACGGAAACTTCCTTCTCTATGCACACTTGACCTACGTCACTTTGCCGCTGCATCGGATCTTAACAGGTAACGTGGTACCGGTGACATGCAGAGCCCAGCAGGCAGGTGGCTAAGTGTTGGCAGGCGCTGCCCTCAGGGTTTCCACTCGAGGTCCCGGGCTCCTGCCTGAGCGGTGCGTGCCGGGTGTTGCCACTTGGCTGACCTGGACCTGCAGCCCTACTGGGCGGGGGCTCCTAGTAGCCCTGGCAGCTCCGCCTTGGCCCCTGTGGTCCTGAGCCCATGCGTGCGTGGCAGTGGTGACCCTCCCTGTCAGAGGCGCGTGGGTGGCATGGGTGCCTGGTGCTGAGTCTCGGTGTCGCCCACTTCGCTCCGCCCAGACATCCTGGAGGTACGGCAGAAGCCCATCCTGATGACCTAGTGCGGCAGAGCCACACGGAGCCCTGGCCCTGCGGCCTGGGGACTGCTGCCAAGTGCCTACCTGTCACCACCACCGGGGTCTTCTGTGACAACCAGCACCAGGGCTGCAGCCAGGCAGGGCCGCTGGACTCCGGGGCCAGGGCCGACCCACAAACACCAGCCCAAACTGAAGTGCCTCATCCTCCCGCTGGCTCTGCTCCTGCCCGGCGCCCACCCTCACCCCTGCCCGGCTCTGGAGCACCCTCTGCACCCAGACAGGTCCAGGGGTGCCAGGAGGCCATGGACAGTGAAGGACAGTCGGGCCCAGAGCAGGCCTGGCCATGGGCCACGTCCCAGTCGGAGAGCAGATGATACCACCCCGCTGGGCACTCCATGAATCAGACTGGTGTCACCTCCTCCGAGGCCCTGGGAAGGTGTATGACTTGGTACCCCTGAACTTCAATGCCACGCTCCCCTCGCCACCCTGCGTCACGGTGGGTTCCCGGGGAGATGAGGACAGTGACATTCAGTGGCTTTGCCCTGGGCTGGGAATACCTCTCACCACGCCCAGTTCCAGAACCTTCTCCAGCTGAACAGACAGCCCCCACCCTCCCAGACTGGCCTTTGCTTCCAGCCAAAGAACACCGCCAACACCCGCCTCCACCTCGGGCTGCAGGCTCCGGCCCGGTGGGAGGGACCCGCATGGCCGGGTCCCGAGGCCAGGTGGGAGGGCTCGGTGGCCAGCGTGTCGGAGGGGCCAGGCCTGGCATCCTCCTGGGGGCTCTGAGCAGATGGCATCTTCTGGGGCCGGGGTGGTGGTGGGAAGGGCTGTGCAGTCCCCTGGCCAGCGAGCTAGGCCTATCGCAGGCCGCCCTGCTACGACCAGAGCTGCTTACGCATGTGCGTCTGCAGCCTGGCGTCTCCCCAGAGCCGAGCCTCCTTGCCCTCCTGGGAGCTGGCTGCAAGCTACATCTCTGTCGCTGTTCTGGTTGGAGGCCCTTAACCCCCTGGTGGGCTCTGGGCCCTTGTGGAGACCTTGAGTCGGCAGGAAAGGGCAGCTGTTTCCACTCTGGGCTCTGGGGACAGGACTTCTTTGGGGCTTTCTCCAGATTTTGTATGTTGTTATTAAAAGCAAGCTATTGCATTTCATTCTGCCTCAGTTTGCCCACCTGTAAAACGGGGCCAATACCATCTACCTCACTGCTGTCTGCAGTGTTCAGAGCGTGGCCTAGTCATAGTGCGATCGCAGGTCATTCCTATCGCTGGGCCACTCTGCAGTGACAAAGATGTGACAGCTGCCCAGCCTCACCAGCCTGGCTCTGCCCTCTCATTCTCAGGGCTGCGGTCAGTGACAGGCTGGAACGTGGGAGCAGAGGCTCAGGCCCCAAGCATGTCGAGGACCCGAGTGCCCAGTGCGGCCCGAGGTTTGTGGCTGAGACACCCAGGGGCAGGGAGTTTTCTCTCGGTCACTCTGGACCCTGACTGGTCCCACAGGAGGAGGCCCTGCCCCTGGTGCTGCCCTGCTTGGGCCTCCCTGGCTTGGCAGGGGGACAGGGTTGCTGAGGACAATTGCAGGCACACGAGAAGGGGCTTCGTGGGTCACAGAGATGTGGGGTCTTACTGACTGACTGACTTTTGCTGCGCTGGGGGTGGAACCTCAGGCTTCCCCCAGCCCAGTGCGGGACCCTGGAGGTCGCCCTCCGTTGACGCTGTGGACACAGCAGTGTTTCTGATACTGAGCTTATGTCAGGCTCAGAGGCGCTGGCCACCCCAGGCGCCAGCGGTCAGATGGAGGGCTGCTGTTTCCGAGGAATAAATGACCTGCTAAAAGACGGCAAGGACCAGCGCCCAGGAGCCCGGAGGCCCAAGTTTCGTTTTCCTGGTGACGGGCCTGTCCTGCACCACGCGGGATGAGCACAGCGCGCATTCCCGTCCTGGGTGGGAGTCGGAATCGGTAGTTTCCCTTTGAGGAAACCTAGGTGCCCCTGTTTCAGGACATCAGGAAGAAAGGGTTTTGTTGTGCTTTTTCATTTAAAGAAATGTCATGGTCCTGAGTTCCCAGCGGGGCCTGGGGCCGGCTGGGGACAGGCTGCCTTCAGTGAGGAGCTGGTGTGAGCACTCAGACCCGGGGGCAGTGAGCCGCTGGGAACCAGGTCACCGTCTACAGGGAGAAACCCGCGCACCACCACAAGGCATGGTCGCTGCTGTGTGGTTGTACCTTCAAAGAATCCACTTGGAATCAAACTCAGATCTGTCTGTGGCTGTCATAATCACAACTACACCAGTTAGTAGGAGACTTTGTTGTTGTTATTGTCTTTTTGAGACAGGGTCTCTATATGCAGTTCAGGCTGGTCTTGAACTCACTCTGTAGCCCAGGCTGGCCTCAAACTCAGTGATCCTCCTGCCTCAGCCTCCCGAGTGCTGGGATTACAGGTGGACACTATCGTGTCCCGTAGAAGACTTTAAAACTGAAGTGAAAACTGTTCTGCTGTTAGAAGACATTCCAACCCCTGTGCAGCTGGTATATTCTAATGACTGAAACTTTCAGCCAAAGTTCTTTAAAGCCTTTTATAGTGTGAACCTGCCAATTTGCGAATTGGTACGGCCTGTAATCCCAGCACTTGGGAAGCTGAGGCAGAAGGAATACAGGTTTGAGTCCTGTTTGTGGGGCTCAGTGGGGCCTTTGTTTTAAAAAGATTAAAAAACAGGGCTGGGGATGAAGCTCAGTGTGGAGGCCCTGGGCTCGACCACCAGCAGGAAAAGGGAGTCCCCAGCTGGCTGGGCTGGGTAGGTTTCGCTGCTGTTTCCCCGGGTAGCTGAAACCGAGTTTTGTGGTGACGTCGGTTGTCCCATCCAGAAACAGAATTCTTTGTGGGCGGGACAGGGACAGGTTCTTGCATGTGGGTGCAGCCTGTGGAGGGGCAGCTGCTTAGGCCTGGTGGCCACACTGCCACCCGGGCCTGTTGGGAGTGACCAGTGATTGCTCCTGGGTGAAGAAGGGACCCCCGGGCACCCACAGGCACCGGCACGCAGAAGATGGGGCTTGGCTCGGGGCTCCCGGCAGGAGGCGTCCTGGATGTGCAGTCCCTGCTTACAGGTTTCTGTCACTCTTAGGCAGCTTGGCATCTTTATTGTTAACGATTTCCAGGCCTTGAGCTCAGAGGATCAGATCTAACCGCTTCGAGCACCCCCCTTCCTCAGCTCCCTTGACTTCCACCCGCACTGTGCAGGACGGGAAGCGGAGTGTAAAGAATCATCCTCGCCGGCTTCCCAGTTACTTTACGTGTGTGCCAGTAATTAAACCTGCAAAGAAAGCACTGGGGCCTTTTCTTTCTTTTCTTTTCTTTCTTTGTTTTGCTACTTTAGGTTTAACTCACAGTGTCTACAAAATGCATTAAGCACAAGCACCGGCACCAGCACCCGCAGCCTGGCCCTAACCCTGGCCGCACCTTTCCTTCCCGCAGGTGGCTGGCCGGCTACTGGCTTTGCTGTATCGCTCCGTTGCTTTGCAAAGTCGCTTTGCATGTTACATATTAAACTTTTATTTTTCTTCTGGTTCCCTCCAATCTGTACCTAGTTATTTTTTCTGTAATCCACGTTTCAGGTTCACCACGGACACTGCACGCTGGGAGGGGACAGTTCAGTGACTGAACTTCACTTGTCCCACAGCCCCTAAACCTCTCCGCAGCTTTCACACAAGGTCCAGGAATCACCCATACTCCGGAGCAGTCTGAAAGGGGACAGTGTCATCACGAGACATGTTTTGAGGGTTCTGTCAGCTCCCAGAACCCCGTGTGCCCTGGTCATCGTGTTGTAGAGTACCCCAGGCTTGCTCTAGCGAACTCTCTGAAAAGCCTCCGTGGGAGCAGGGGTGAGCAGGCCGGGACTTTGCGCTCGGGACTAGCAGCTCCGATGGGGCTCCCCGGCCTTCTGTGAGGCGCCGCTGTGGACACTGCAGAGCGCCTGTGCCCAGCACCCACTCTGCGAGTCCATCCTGGGTGGATGCCTTGGGGACACCTCTGAGAGTGGGTTTTTGTTGCTGGTGGTGTGGGAAGGAAAGCCTGCGACACTGCACTGCGGGGAGGAGGGACCGGAAGGGGAAGGTGTTTTCAGGGGAGGCCTTGCAGAAGAACCCCCCCCCCAAAACCTCCCGCCCGCCCCAGGCCCTTGGTGCCCCTGCAGCCGGGAGGGGGCTGGCTAGATGGCAAGTCTTCAGCGTCCGGCCCCGGGAAGGCAGCTGGTTGTGGGTGCTGGGATGGAAGGGTGCTGTTTCTGGGGTCTTCCTGCGCTGCCCTTTCTCCCTCTGGGTGTGGGAGGGGTCTCCCTCGTCTGAGACTCGGATAAAACCAGGAGTTGCTCAGTTTGAAATAACTGTGGCTGGGCTGGGAATTTAGTTCAGTGGCACAAGCGCCTGCCTGGCAAGCACAAGGTCATGAGTTTGATCCCTGGTTCCACAAAAAAAAAAAAAAAAAAAGATTTTCAGTGTGAAATTGGTTATATTTTCAATAAACAGTTTTGCTCAAGACTGGCCAACCCCAGAAGCTCATTCCGTGCTGATCAGGCACAACCGTATTTCCAAGGGCTCCCCACGGGAAGTGAAGAGCCCCATGGGCGGGCACCTCCGCAAGCCCTGTCACTTGGGGCGCAGAAACCACTCACCTTCCTGGGGGCAGTGATGCCAAGGTGACACATGGCCCCCAGGGTGGGGAAGAGGGGCCTTCCTGCCAGGGTCACCCAAGCCTCAGGGCCACCTGCTCCAACCCAGGGGCACTGATGAATATGCTCTGGAATCAGCAGCTGTGTCTCTGCAGCTCTGGGCCAGGTGTGGCTCCGGGCCTGGGTTTAATCCCCAGTACAACAGAAACAAACCAACCCTCCCAGCCCTCGCTCGGGGAGGCTCAGGCAGGAGGAGCCCAAACTCAAGTTTAGGGCGGGTAGCTTAATGACTGATAGACATCCTGTCTCAAAATTTAAAATCTAGAAAGCGCTGGGGATGAAGTTTAGGGCCTAGGTTCAATCCCCAGAACATCCGAAAGAAAACCTAAATCCCCACTATATTAAATACTTTAAAAGGGTTAATTTTACGTAAATTCTATTGTGATTTGAAAAATGGCAGCTGTACACAACTGTGAAGCCAGCATTCGGGAGGCCGAGGCAAGGGGACGACAGTTCCAGATCTAGGCCCGAGGAGACTGCATTTCTGGCAGGGTTCTCGGGGTTGCTGGTCTTGGGGTCACACTGAGAAGCCCTGAAGCAGGGCACAGTCTGCCCCGGAGGCACCCTCATCATTCAGGGCTCCCATCACTGAACACACTGACCATGATGCCAAAGCGCTATCCTCACTAGAATGTCACCTGCTCATTCTTTAACAGCACTTTCTAAATCATCAAAAATTCTGTATTTTCCTTTGTCTTTTTTTTTTTTTTTTTTTTTTTTTTTAGGGTTTCACTATACAGTTCAGGCTAGCCCTGAATTTACTTTGTAGCCCAGGGTGGCCTTGAACTCATAGCAATCCTCCTGCCTCAGCCTCCCAGGTGCTGGGGTTACAGGCATGTGCCACCACACCTGACCTCAAGGTCATTTTTGATTCTCTTAATTTTAAAATGTCCTCAAGAGAGCTCACTTCTTGCCTGAGACCTGAACACAAATCCAGGTTCACTTCTCTTTTCAAGCAACATGGAGTCACCTTGGCTGGCGAGGGTCCCCAGGTCCTGACTCGCCTCCCTGGAAGTGGTTCATCCCGCACAGAGGGAGGTGACAGCTGCTGGTGGCTGCAGTCTCTCCACTTGCGCTCCTGCCCAGCATGGCACCATCACCAAGGAGCAGAAAGGCGGCATCCACGCTGCTTCTGTTTAAACTTCCTTTTATTCACATTTGATGGATTGTTACACTTCCTCAAAGGGATCATTCAGAAAGTGATACAAACTGACACAATATTGTCTGACAATTCAAGTATCTGAGCTGTAGAAAAGTTTCCTATTTAAAGTTCAAAGTAAACAGTTTCTCCATTTGATTGCCACCCCGTTTGTCAGCTCCCCTGCAGTTCTGTCAGCACTGTCAGTGTGTCCTGACTGTGGCCAGCCACGTGGACACGGTGGCCGTGTGTGCACCCGGGTGGGGGGCAGACAGACTACTGCCAGCACTTCTGACCTGGGCGCCACGCAAGCCCCCGCCAGCATGAGAGTCCAGTGTGCATGCGGTGAGCTGCTCAGTGGCAGAGGGCTGGCCTGGCACACACAGGCCCTGGGTTCAACCCCTAGTACCACCAAAAAGAGAAAAAAAAAAGTGGCCTTCAGATGCCTTGTGCTTGCACTGTGACTCTAGAACTGCTGGAAATGCTCTGGGACGAATGTGTTTTACCCCAGAGCAGGTAGAGATTTTTTCTTTTTTTTTGGCATGCAGCATATAAAAGATAAGACTGAGCAGTAAAATTACAAAATAAAACAATCCTCTTGAAAATCGGTCCATGAATGGTCAGACTTTTCCATTCATATAAAACACAATCTAAAATTCTTTAAAAACTGGACTTGTTGTCCAAGCGGGGTTGTACACACCTGTAACCCCAGCTGCCTGGGAAGTGCAGGCAGGATCACAAGTTCAAGGCTAGCCTCAGAACATGGCAAGACCCTGTCTCAAAACATTTAAAAGGGCTGGGAGTGTAGCTCAGTGGTAGAGTGCACGAGGCCGAGTCTAATCCCCAGTACTGAAAAAGCCAAACCTAAGAAAGCAAACCAAGCCGAGGACAGCAGGGCATCTCCAGTGTGCAATCCCCGTGGGAAGACAGCACAACACTCAGTTATTCTGCTGAACAGGAATGTGCAAAAAAAAAAAAAAAAGGCTGAGATGTACATGTCAGTTTGAAAAAATAAAAAGTCACAGAGACACTCAGCATTTGTCAAGATGCAATTTGAGTTATAATTCAAGAAAAAAATACACACCTCCCTTTAGGCCAAGCATATGATACAACTTACAGATTTTCAAACTACAGGTGAAAACCTCAGTCCACATTAAACATTCTAAAGCCTGATTTCTAACATTTTGTTAAAAATAAATTGAACTAAAACCACCCATGGATTAGAATTAGCTCCCAACACCGCAGGGGACAGGTGAGCCCTCCAGGGGCCTTGGCTTCCCCCAAAGAGCACCCAGGGTCTGCATTCACAATAAAACCCACACAGGTTCCTTTATACACACAGAGACCAACAATTCCTAAAGCATGGAAGAGTTATGAAAATACTACGTTTTTCCCTGTAATTTTCACTTTAACAGTGATAGTCTTAGCAGCAAAATCTTGCTGGGAATGTTAGGAAAAAAGCATCCACTGGTTTAAAAACGAACTTGGCTTTACGGGCAGAGGAAGTTACAAGGGAAACCCAGTCACCATCACCTCAAGCAGTGGCGGGCCAGGCTCCAAGCAAGCGTCGCCTGGGCAGAGGCTCCTAGCAGCAGCTGTGACTCTCGTGCCGGTGGCTACCTCAAGAACCTGGGCAAAACTCAGCCTTCTCAAACCGGTTCCCCTTTCTCCTACCTTGTGGTTTAAAGAGCTGGATAGCCCTGTATGGGGACAGGGCCAGGCCAGCATTAGTTTACTACCAGCCACTTGCATAAAGCATCTGTAACAAAAACTTGCGAACACCCTGGAGCCTAAAGCAGAAATACAAAACCAGCAGCTGCTTCCTCCCAAGGCCGCGGGACCTCGGCCAGAAGCACCAGCACAGCCCGCACACTTGCTCACCAGGCCACACACAGGCGCCGGCCAGAGCTGCGTGGACTCCCAGGACCTCAGCGCTTTGGCCTCAGAGTGCAGCGCTTCACCCCTAAGGCCAGCGCCTGCAGTGAGGTGTCACCCCGGCCACACTGAAAGGGAGCAGACAAATAAATGATGGCCACCGGGCACAGCCAGAAGCATCTGTCACCAACACACCAGGATTCACGGGGAACAAAGTGGGACTTCGCTCACAAAAGCCTGCGCGGGGCGCATGCTGCGGGTGCCACAGTCGTCACCTGATAGCTGCGGGGAAGTGACCGGGACATTCTCCTGCCTAGCCATGGCTCCCTTCCAAGTGGACACTTTCGTCTTTACAAACGGGTATTTCAGAGAGCAGGGGTGTAATATGCTGTGGTCTAACCCTAAGGCGAACCCCGCACACCACTCTGTGCCTGTGGGCGAGAGCGCCCGGGCGCAGCGACACACTGCAGGGCTCGTGTGCACCACGTGGCCCAGCCGACCGTCCTCAGAAGCTCGGCCACATGCGCCCTGTTCTTCCTCCGCAAGCAGTCACTGTCACGGTTTAGAAGTGATCAACATTTGTGCTTTTCAGCCCGTTCTTGGCAACCCCCTCCTCCAGGGGGAGAGAAGTGGCAGCACCTCGTGAACAGAAAGCTGCAACACCCAACCTGCACCGCCCAGAGCTCCTGCAGGCGGGCGCCTCCTGCTGAAAGGAAAGGCAGCTCCCGGGTGCCACAGGGGCGGGCCCAGGGTTAGGGGCCCGTGCACAGAGCAGGGGCGCATGCCCGAGGCCCGCCTTCCAGCTCGGGGGCCACACGGAACAAAGGGACATAAGGACAGCCGTCTCGGTCACAGTGTGGCAGCTCAGTGCATTTGCTAAGAGTGCTGGTGGCAGGTGGCAGGAAGCCACACGGCGCTATCTTCCAGCCGCTGCGACACCGCGGTGGGCAGCGTGGCCTTTGGGAGAGCTCACGGATTCCCTGATTGCAGTCCATTAAGAGATCACTTAGGGTTAGGTTAACAAACAAATGAACAGTAAAAAATTCTTCTGAAAACTTTGATTCAAATGTATTTTGCACTTTAGACAGTCCTGCCGGGGGAGCAGGCAGCCTCTTGACACTTAACATGGAAAGGTTTTTATTGGCCTAATCTTCCTCCCGGAGTTTTAAGTTACCTAGACGCCCTCAGGAGGTCACAGCAGGGAAAAGGTCTCGGGCGCGGGGGAGCAGCGGCGTTATGACGGCCCGTGCTCAGGCTTCCTTCCTCTCCAGCAGAGCCCTGTGCAGGTCGTCTGCGTCCTCGCTGGTCTTCACCCGGATCAGCATGCTGGCGGGGGTGCCGGCGCTCTTCTCATCCAGCGGGGGGTTCGGCACGCACACGATCAGGACGTTGTTCTTGCCCGTGCGTGAGCACGGCATGTTGGGTGAGACGAGCACGTTGAGCAGGATGTTCCCTGCAGGCGAGGGAGATGCCGCCGTCACCGCCACGCAGCGCAGAGCCGGGTGCAGAGCGCGCAGCGCCAAAACACGGAGCCGCTTGCACTTCAGGGAGGGGTCTACCACTGGGGGGCTCCCTGGCCACCCCGTCTCCATGTGTCCCACAAACAAGGGTGAGTGGCCGGCAAGGAAACTCGGCCACCTTCACAGGGGCAACCACACATTGTGTGATAGTCCCAATTAGCCACAGGGAGGAAAATGCTTCTGGAAGTTTCCCTCTGTGCCACAGGTGGTGGGGTCTGGAAGGGCCGCCACACCTTAGAACCGAGACACTGGCTGGGCCCGGCTCTGGGCTTGGAGCAGGAGTGGAGGGCGAAACTCCTGCCGCAGGCCACGGTTCCCGCACATGCGCAATTCCCCCGCGGGGCGCACTGAACCCGGCTCAGCTTAGCTGCTCAGTCAGTTTCTAACAGCAAGGAAAATGAAAGCCGCATCGGCTACTCCCTGGTGACAGGTTTAACCCGCCTGCATCCTCACACAGTGCTCTCATGGTATTCAAAACCACACCAAGGAAGTACACGATGCATCTGTCCCAATCATCGCCCGCACCATGCACAGCAAGAAACGTGAGAACTCAAGGACCACACAGCGGGGCGCTGGCTGCACCAAGCACCGCCCTAGACGCACTCACCTAGGTTGGTGTCCGCCCGCACCAAGAGCTGTGTCTTCTTATTCGCCGTAGGTTTTAAATGCAGGGTGCCCACGCCCTTCTCTTTAAACTCATTGTCTTTCTTGTAAAATAGCTTACACCTGCGAAGCAAAGTGACAGGCACCATCAGGCTCTCGGTGATCACCGTTTACAGCGAGAGGGACCTGGATCAGGCTAGGGGTCAAGTCCAGTGAACCTCAGTATGCAGACTGGGCTGTGTATTGTAGAATCCTCCCCTCCTTCACACGGACAGTGAGCCCCGTAACACCCCACACCTCCCGCGACTGCTGCTCCTCGGCTGACGTGCTGAGGACGGGCCGGACAGGGACAGACCTTGGTCCTCGTCCCTGCCACATCACTTCTCCCCGCCTCAGTACTTCCTTCAGCGGCTGAGCGCCTGCAGCGCTGTGACAGGCCTGGAAGGCACTTTGGGATCACACTGATGGATTCTTTTTCTTTTTTTTTTTGTCTTTTTGACACACGCTCTCGCTGTGCAGTTCAGGCTGGCCTTGAGCTCACTCTGTAGACCAGTCTGGTTTCAAACTTGCAATGATCCTCCTGCCTCAGCCTCCTGAGTACTGGGATTACAGGAGTGCGCCACCTCGCCCAGCTTGAAGGATTCGCATTAGAGGAAATATCCTCAAGTCTGGGTCATTCTTTTGTTGTCCACATAATTAGAACTAAAAGTAAACAAAATTAAGTGTGAGCCCCTTAGGAGGTCTCAAAAATTAAGTAACAAGGAAACTGCACAGGATGCGGCCTTGTCACTCTCAGTGTCTGTGTTAGAAGACACCGGCCAAGCTGCCGAAACAGCGCAACCTCTCATCAGCAGCGCCCTCCTTTAGCTGAGGAATACAAGTTTCCCTCGCAGCTTATTTAAAAACAGACGACAGGAACCAAGCCACGCCTGCAAGCAGACCTGCAGCTCCCAGCAGCAGAGGCCCAGATGCGCACACTCTGGGTAACGCCCGGCTGCGGAGAAGCCCCAGGCCGACCGGCTCTATGAGGGGAGCAGAGAAGCCACCTGGCGAATGCAAAGGTAAAACCACACCACACCAGGAGGACAGGGAGGCATGGACAGGCCGTCCCTCACCCCTTCCAGAGCAGCTCGGCTGGACAGGAGACCTCCAGGACGTGGTGTAACACAAACAAGCCAGAATCCACCCCCTCCACGTGCAGAGGCCGGAGCCCCACACCCCGCACCCCACACCCAGGCCTGGCCACCCCCGGCCACCGCATACTTTTTGGAGTAGAAGGCGTCCTCCTCCTTCACCTCGGTGACCACGACCTTGGGTGGCTCCTCGCTTTCCTCCTCATCTCCACCTTTCACAAAGACAACACAGTAAGGGTCAGATCACGAGCCCGGAAAAAGCGCAGGTGCTGCCTCTGTACCCCGACCCTCCGCCTGGAGCAGGCCGCGCCAGCCCATGTAAAGACGAAAACGCTCCTCACTGCACCTCACTTCTCTAGGGCAGGAGGCGTTCACTGGGTTTTAGTTCTTTTGTGAGAAATAATTGTTTTTTGTTGTCCTGGGGATTGAACCCAGGCCTGACTGACTACACTCCTAGCCCTTGTTATCTTATGAGATAGGATCTCACCAAGTTGCTAAGTTTCCAAAGTTGGGCCTGAACTTGCAATCCTCTTGTTTCAGCCTCCTAGGACGCTGGGATTACAGACATGTATCACCATGCCCAAATAAGTATGCTTTTCAAAGGGAACATGCTTTTCTATTTTCATATAATCTCCAATTTGTACAAAGCTCTAAACAACATCACCATCAACAAAAAAACCCAAGCTTATGACACTGACAGAAAAATCACCTGCCCGAACTCAACTGCGTATATGCCAGTGACCCCTGGAAAATCGCTCTCGGGAGCTGGTGACACCTTCAGCCCTACAAGCTCCTTGACTGTATGTGTGTCATGCCGGGGAATAACCTTGTCAGCAGTGGAGGATGAGGCAACGGAGTGTTTCCATAGGGCAAGTGCGCCGGAAAAAGCGACCAAAGCCAGATGTCAGTAACACTGGCACTGTTGGAATGCCACCAGCTCCTCTCGGTACCGAGGCGTCGGGGTCAGGGCCGGAAAGGGACTTTCATTCAATGCTGCAGGGTCTGAGACACTCAGAAGGGTCCTATCTGAGAAGGGCAGTTGCATGGAACACTAAATTAAAATGCACCTCTGGGGGAAAATCCCAAAGGACTTCGGTCAGGTCATTTGAATTACAAGAAGGGACAGTGTGAAGTCCAGGGCATCCCGAGAGACAGCCCAGGACTGGGGGAGTTCTCCAGGGCAGTCTGGCACTTGTTAAGTCTCCCAAGTGTCTGATGCATAGAATGTGCTTTCAAAGCTGGCTTGGCGGCCCAACACTAGAAGGCTGAGGCAGGATGACCACAAGTTCAAATCCTGCCTGGGCAACCTAATGACTTTTTTTTTTAATCAAGGTCTAGTGTATTTCAGGTTGGCCTTGACTAGCCCAGACAGGCCTCAAACTGGCAGTGATCCTCCTGCCTCAGCCTCCTAAGTGCTGGGATTCTTAATGACTTACTGAGAGCCTATCTCAAAATAAAAAATTTAAAAAAGAATTGGGGCTACAGCTCAGGAGGAAGGCCCTGGGTTCAATCCTCAGTTGCACAAAAAAGAAAAAAAGCAAAGATAACCACAAGCTAAGTGACAGGTACTTGTGAGGGGCAGCCTGCAGATTGATGGGGCGGGCCTGTGTCACTGCAGCCCCATCACCTCCCCTGCGGAGGCAGGGACGAACGCAAAGGAGAGACCCTCTCCTGCTCTGGCTCTGCGTGGGCCCTGCAGACTCCAGGCACCACAGCGAGGGAGTCCAACGCCAGGCGGAGCTGCAGTGTGAGCTGGAGCCGCGGCCTGCCGGGCTTGGGGGTGACGACTGCTGACATGTCCTCCAGGCCCACGGGCTCAGCTCAGGTGACCTGGGTGAGGTGCCTGTGGCTGTGGGGCCTGCCTCTTTCGCTCACAGCTGAGTTTTACTGTGCCCTTGTACTCAGCCCAATCTACACACACATCAGGCCAAGCTGGGACATCAGTCTGCACATGATGTTCTCAATTCTCTTCCTTTAACATGCAAAGGCGTGTGCCTGGGACCGCTCAGGGTCCTGCACTGGGTCCCCTGATCTTCTCCATACGCACACATGCTTCTGTGGTGCTGGGGCGCAAACCGGGGCAGCACTGCTCCACCACTGAGCACACCCCCAGTTCCGCTCCGCACCAACGGTCCTCAGCACCCCAAAGCCTGCATCTCACTCGTCTGTATGAGCACGGGCCTCCCGGCCCCAGGATGACACGGCCGGGCAGGGAGATGCAGGCCCCACGCGGCTCCAGGCCACCCGGGTCCAGCGCCTGGCCTTCCCTGCGGGGAGCGGCCCACTCACCTCTGCTCTCATTACTGCCGCCTTCGGCCGGGCTCTCCGATGTTTTAGCGGAAAAAGGCGAAGACCCCGGCTTGTTCTGGGTGACATCTCTGCCGAATAAACTAGAGCCTCCGGAGGGCGATGAAAAGCCGGCCAGGGGAGCCAGGGGAGCGGAGCTGGGCGCGCCCAACACGGAGCCGTCCAGTTTCCCGCCGAGGTTAAAGGCGGCGCCGGACGCTCGCGCCGTGTCTGCCCGCTTCTCGGAAGCGTCCTCGCCTCTGCTGTTCAACAGAAACGCTGCCTCCTGCTGCAGCCTAGCCGAGGCGAACAGGGGAGGAGGCTGCGCTCCCGCGCTCCCCGCGCCGCTTCCGCTCTGGCTCCCGGGCCCGCTGCCGGCCCGGCCCTGGCTCTGCCGCCCGATGCCCGCCAAGTATCTCTCGTAGTCTTTAAAGATGGGGCTGAGGTCGCAGAGCGGGTTGGCGTCCACGTGCTGCACTATCCAGTCCCGCACCGAGCAGTTCAGGGCGGCCAGCTGCTTGTGACAGGCGTCCCCAGGGCAAGCCTGGCCGGGAGCGAGGCCGCAGGAGGCGGGCTGCTGGCTGTCGCTGCTGGTTTTGGGGCTGGGGATCTTTTTATCAATGGGGCCATTTGCAGTGAAAGAACCTACAGGAAATTAAAGTTTGAACAATTCATTCAGAAGCTGATTTGATGAAACCATCCATATTTTTTTTCTCCAACCAGATTTTATGGGTACACCTTAGACATTCGTAAGCATCTCACCCATCAGAGGATTATACCGCAGCCTTATGTGACTGTCCCACCTCCCGCCCTCCCTCAACTGCAAAGCTTTTCCATCTTTCCTCTTTTCCCTCCTTTCCCTTCCCCCGTTCCCTCCCTAGTTCCTTTTCCCATTTGAACATTTTTTTCCTATTTCATAATACCTATTATATATTTTGAACCTTATTTACACTTTCAGTTTCTCACAGAAGAGAAACAACACACTATTCACACACGTGTGATTTATTTCACTTAAGAGTATGATCTCAAGGTGCATCCGCTGACCTAGAGATGTCTCAACCTTGTCCTTCTTTGATGGAGTAGTGCTCCATTTTATATTGTTTGGGTTTTTTTGGTGCCAGAGATCGAACTCACAACCTTGTGCTTGCCAGGCAGGCGCTTAAATCCCCAGCCCACATATGTATGTATGTATATATATATTTTAAAAATACCCATACTTTTATCATTGCTCGGTCGATTGACATTTGGGCTGTTCCCAAGATGTGGCTGTAATAAACTTGTGCTGTTATAAACGGGTGCGCAGAGATCACTGTGGTACGATGCTCCTAATCTTTCCAGAAGACACTAAGGGGAGTAGCTGGGTCAAATGGGACCTCCGGTCCTTGGTTTCTGAGGAGTCTGCACACTGACCTCCGCAGTGGCTGCACAGTCTGCACTCCCACCAGCAGTGGAGACGGGTTCCTTTCTCCCCGCAGCCCCATCAACATTTGTCATTGGTTGATTTCCTGGTAATAGCCATTCTTTCTGAGGTGAGCTGGAATCTCAGCATTATTTTAATTTGCATCTCTCGAATGACCAGTGATGGCGAGCATTTTCTCATGTATTTATCTGCTGTTTGTGCTTCTTCATCTGAGAAGTGTGTATTCATCTCAGATGCCCATTTTAGGATTGGGTTTTAAATCTGGGAGGACTGATTTTTTTGAATTCTTTATATGTTCTCAATAGTAATCTCTTGTCTGAGGAACAGCTGGCAAACATTTTCTCCCACATTGTGAGCTGTCACTTCACTCTGCTGGTGGCTTCTCTTGCTGTGCAAAAGCTTTTTGATAGGATAAGATCCCAACTGCTGATTCCTATGCAGTTGGACTTTTGTTCATAAAGTGCCTAAAATGTCTTCAAGAGTTCATACCTATTTGATCTTCAAGCCGTTGAAATTTTCATACCACTGTAACTTTGTAGTTTTTTCTAAACCGTATCTTTTTTTTATTCTAGTTCAACAAATCCATGGCAGGAGTTCCACTGGTGTTAGGGACTGGCTATCAGTTAGCTAAGGACAATGTGCCCATATGTTCACATCAAATTGTTACATTTATTTATTATTTATTTAGGCTTTTTTTGGAAACAAGGTCTCACCAAGCAGTGAGACCTGGTCTTGAACTCACTTTGGAGCTCAGGCTGGCCTCAAACTCACAGACATCCATCCTCCTGCCTCAGCCTCCAAGGGCTGGGATTACAGGCGTGCGCCACCATGCCTGGTGCCAACACTGAAGTGTTACATTTAAAAAACTAAATCTTTTCCTTCAAAAGGTTGTCTATTTCAAAGAGAACTTTCAGCTCAGCGGGTCAGCATACAACTTAAATCCTCAAAGTTTTGGGGATGAACATATATTAAAGGAATTCAAACCCTAAAGTGCTTAGTGCCTCCTGCTTAGTAAGTAAAGATGGATCAGTGCTCTCAGATTACTCAGCTAAACACAGGCTGGTCATTCAGGTCCTTTCCAAGATTTTAACCTAGGCCCGTTTTCCACATGAATTGCAAGAGTTCTCGCCTCACTTCCTCAAAACAGGACCAGGCCATCAGCAGGTGCTGTTCCAGCCAGCACGAGAGGGCGCTGCGTTGGGGACGAGTCATGGGGCTGCTGATGGCCATTGTGGGGCAAGGAACCCAGAGAGGCCTGGTCACACCAACAAGGGGAGGGTGGCAGCAAGGCCGCCCTCATGGGGGTCTGCAAAGCACTGCGCCTTTATGCTTGTCAACCTTCATTTCTTCCTCCAGCCCTTGGGTCTAACCCAGGCCCTTGTGCACGCTCGGCAAGTGCTCTACCACTGGGCTATACTGGGGTCCATCTGCAGCACACCCCCCCTCCACAGCCGTAGAGTGCGAGCCCCACCTCCTTGGCTGCTTTGGCTCGAACACTGGCGCCGCCCTCCCTATCTGTCCTGGACCAGGCTTACTGCAAGGAAAACACCTGGGCAGTTATCTTTGGCAGCTTGGCCAGAGGTGGTGGCAGGGAGGACACCGACTCACCGAAGGTGGCCTTGGGCTCTGTGGCCCCCATGGCGCTGGTGCCTGCGCTGGTGCCGTTGGACAGGCCTTCCAGGGGCTTCCCGGCGAATCCAGAAAATCCTGCTCCTCCAGAAGGCACGACCAGACCTTTAAATCCTTTAAAGGCGCCTCCACTGTCAGACTGCAATGGGAGCAAGGGGCACACATTAGGCAGGGACGCGTCCTGTCTCTGGATAAGCACCCAGACTCCAGAGGCCCTAAGGAACTGCTGGCATCAGTGACAGCAGGACACGAGATGGAAAGAAGAAACAAATGAAGACAACTTTGTCACTCAGGGCTGCCTTCCTAGGGCAGCCCAGAAAGACAGGTAGGGACCTACTTTAAATATTCTGTGCACGTGAAGACATGGCATAACGAAGGTCAATGCAGGAAGCCCGCATGCCATCACCCGCCTCAGGACAGGACAGCGGTTAAGCCCACCTCAACATGACCAACCCCAAACCAATGATCATTCGTGTACTTTCCCAGTGACCATCTGCCCAAGGAAGTTTTGGGAAAGCCAAGTCAGATTACCTAAAAATATTTAGCCATGTACCGAACTGCCTGCCTGAGAACTCCAATAGCTTTTGAGCTGCTCTCAGCCTGCAGAGACATGGAAACCCCGTCTCAACCTTAGACTTCGCGTGCACTGAGTGATCCCGGCGGCCGGCACCTTTCCTTCCTGGCACTTCTGCAGATCCGCTCCCTTCAGCGAGCTCCGGCCAGCAGCTCCTCAGCCCTGCCAGCCTGCGCATCCCCAGGCCTGGAGGGAGCCTTCCCGACTCGGTGCTGTGCTGTTTGCTAGCTGCAGCTGTTCAATCCTCTGCTTCATATGAAGCAGCGCTCACATCCCAGGGTGACCACAGGTGCTTTCTACCCACACCCAGGCAGGCAGAGCCCCAGAGCAAAAGTCCTCGCGTAAATGAAGCAGGAGCACCGCCTCGCTAACCATGACGCACGCCGGAACCTCATCTCCTAGAGGGGCCTATTGGCCTCCATACTGCAGAAACACAATCACATCGCCGGAATTTCAGATGTTTACTGACTGCTGTTGTTAACAGTCATAAAATTAGGCAAAGGATGAGAAGCCTCAGCGGTGTGTACCGCACACCGGCTTTCCGAATGCTAACCCGAAACCCACCAGGCTACTCTACTCCAGCGGCTGCCTCCCTCTCTGCCCGATCAGGGCCGCAGTGTCCACAGCCACCGCAGACGTCCTGAGCACAGAGCAGCACAGCATCACCACCAAGCGCAGGCGGGAAGGCGAGGGCACCCCCGGGAGCAGGGCGCACGGCGGGGAGGGGCCCGGCCGCCCTTCCGCTTCTCCAAGGCTCATGCGGAGGGAGTCACACAGACTTGCCTGTCCTCAACTCTGCGTCTCCAGCCCTCAGCACCGGGCACACCTGCCGAGTGAATAAGGGAGCCCGGCCTTGGGGACAAGCCCGCTTCAGGAGACGTCTTGTCTTCCAGGATCCAGACGGCAGCTGCAGGCCTAGACTTACAGCTGTCCCTACCAGGCGGCCCAACTTTGGCTCCGTCCCGAGCCTCGCACACAGCCCTGCGCTCCCCACCTGGGACAAACAGCCTCCACTGCCCTTGGCTCTTCGTCCCCCAGAACCCCAAGGGGCGCCACTCCTCACCGCCCCCAAGTCCTGCTCTGGCCCCAGTGTCTCTAGAGAACCCACTGGAATGTACCAAAGGACCTGCAAACACAGCGCTTCCAACCCCAATCACTTCCTCCTCAGTGAAGCTGCCCATGCTCCCCTTCTTGGGTCCATATTAGTGAGGAAACCCCAACCCTGTTTAAAGATGCTTTTGCTGGGTGTGGTGATGCATGTCTGTAATCCCAGCCCTTGGGAGGCTGAGGCAGGAAGACTGCTGCAAGTTCAAGGCCAGCCTGGGATACTTAGTAAGGTCCCATTCTAAGACAGTCTTGCTAAGTCACTAAGTGGCTGGCTGGACTTGAACCTATGACCCTCCTGCCTCAGCCTCCCAGACTGCCACCTCACCGGCTTCTCCTCCCCTCGTGTCTCGGCTCCACACCCACAGTGAATAACCTTTGCTAGGCAAGGATGGACTCAGACCAGGAAAAACTAGACTGAAACAAAACAGTGCTGTTTCAGTCACACCATGGTGACTACAGTTAATTATCACAGCGTACAATGCCACATACTTGAAAACCACGTGGAGAGAGTGCGCTCTCCACAGAAAATGGCATGGGCGGCCCTGTTTAGCCCTCCTGAACCCCGCGCCGTGTGCCACACACCCCACCCCACCTGCACTCAAACAGCCAAGTCTGTAAGCAAAACCTGATTTTAAACACGGAAGTCCTGGGAGATGGGGAGGCTCTGAGGCCTTCCGGCCACCCCCTCCTCTCCTCACTGAAGCGGGCTCACTGCTCCCTTCAGGGCCACACCCCGCCATGAGGTGCGCTGAGCACCAACTGCACGGTAACCCGGTCAGCGGTGGCCCTGGAAGCCCCTACAACCTCCTTCCTGTACGCGCTTTCAAACTCTGACGGTGTAAGGGGACCTTTGCCTTTTTTCTCAAAATGTGAGAACTGATAAACACTTACTGTCTTTTCCACTTGAAAAAGAGAAATACAAGAATACAATTCATTGCTGGCTTAAAAAACACCTTGAAAACTGCAGAATGTAATTGAGAAGATTTACTCCAAAACCAGACCCAGGATATGCAAAGCAGCTTCTCCTGCCTGACTGCAGGTGTGCAGGCCACCTGTACCAGCCTCCAAAGTCCAGGGTGTGTCTGGGGCCAGGACTGGGGACGGAAACCACAGACGTCACACTGAGATGCATCCTCAACCTTCCTGACACACACGGTCTCACAGAGTTTCCAGGGGAAACCCGAACTTCCGATCCTCCTGCCTCAGCCTCCCAATGCACTGCGCCACTGCACCCGCCAGAAAAAGTGACTGCCCGTGCTTACTGCGAGGTTTCAGCTCAAGAGCTATGACTGTGTGTCATCCTGCTGGGCACACGAATGCAGCATCTTCACACACTAAACTACCACACTAGAAAGACAAGGGATACGTGTGATGCTCCTAGTACAGCAGAAGGGCTCTTCCTAGCCACCCCTCAGTCCCACTTGGAGGATCACGCGAGTTCGAGGCCAACCTGGGCTGCACAGGGAGGGCAGGGCCAGCCTGCACTGCATAGCGAGACCCTGTCTCAACAAGACAAAACAAAGCACCCACCGACCTCTTCCTGTTTTGTTCTATCTCCCGTAGTCCACCCAGGGAGTAAACTGTTTTTAAAGAGCCATTTGCTGCTGTGATGGCTCCCCGAGGTGACCGCACTCTGTAACTCACAAGGGCGGATTAGCATTTAATGCTAAAAGCTGTAAGAAAGCACTTACTTCAAATCCAGCATTCCTACGCTTGGCCTTCTTTATGGCTCTGGTCTTCAGCACTTCCTCGCTGGCCACTGAGAAGGTCCCCAGCTGTAGTATACAAATTCCACAGCAGAAAGGTTAGGCCAGACTGCAGGAGAAATGCGAATGGGAGAGAGAGACACCGCGCAGTCTGCCGACTCCAGGAGAGGGCCAGCAGGCAGCACGGCCACAGGGAGCACCTGCTAAGGGACAACTCGCTGCTGCTGTCTCCAAGTTCTCACTAAAGGCAATGCTAGTCAGGCGAACCTGGCACCTTCTAGAATCTACATGTACAGGCACCCAACCTCAATCCAGAGAGGAGGGTGTCACATACTACAGTTTTGGAAAGACTAAGACCCCCGAAACTGGTGAAAATACTGGCAGGCAATCCTTCAAATAGTATGCATCTATGGTCTAAGATTTTATTAATGAAGTACAGAGCAAAATTTCAGCTTTAAGAAATACAAGTTATCACCTACAAGCTGGAAGGCACGGCTGACGGTGCAGCCTTTCTGAAATCCAGAGGACTCTTACTATGTTTCCAGTAATAACATTTCTATAAATCACATACACTTTCTTTAAAGTGCTGTGGATCAAAATCACCCCTGAATGATGCCCACCCCACATGTTATTTTAAAGACGCATCCTGCCCAACCTGCCCACTGTCCAAAAGGCCACCGAGGCAGCAGGACCCTAAGGGACCCTACTGGAAACGACACTCAAGAGTACCACGTCTCGAAGGACAGATTTGCCGAAGGTTTAGCCTTTCCTTCAACTCTTACTTTACCCTGTAAGGTTGGAACAAAATATTTCCCGTACAAAAATTCTCACTTGTAATCACTTCACATCACGTGACCTTAAAAGGATTCTTCCATCCAAGCAAGGGGCCACGTGACCACCCTTGCCCCAGTTAACTGTGACTGATTACAGAGAACTCCTCTACACTCAGTTCTTTAGCAGCTACCCGAGTGGGAGTTTACTCCTGTGTGTTTCAATGTCAAACAACTCACTGCGTGGTGGTTTGAGTCTCACTATAGTCAAAATAGAAATGGAGAGTCAAAGGCCGACACAGCACAGACACACTTGTGATTTTGGTTTCTCTGAACATGAGGACACATATACTCACAAAGGGAAGAAGCATTACGGTAAGAAAGACAAACCCCAAGAGAAGACACCAGTGGAAGACCAGGCTTCAAAACACTTCTGCAGATTTTTAAATTTGTTTAACCCTAGCACCGCACTGTGACCTTGGAAGGCTACCTCACTACAGAGTTCCCGAGTGGCCCGGCTGGAGTATCCACCGGCTGGGGCGGCACCAGGCACGAGACGTGATCGGTTCTACTAGGGGAAAATGGCTGTGATTCCTTCATGTAGGATGATTTTCATTCTTCCAGAAAAGAAACTACAGAATAAAAATTCTGCAACTATTCACATGATTGGAATCATGTGATTGTAATCACAGATTGAAACAGGAACTAGAGAAGCAGCAAGGGAAGGGAGGCGACGGTGGTCTTCCGAAGCCTAAAACTCTGAGTGTGGCGGACTGGTGGTCCCCCCTGGAGCTGGAGCTGGCACTGGGCCAGGCCCGCCCCACGGACCCCACACCCTCCACGCGCCGCGACTGAGGTGAATGGAATGTGGAGACGCCGCAGTTTACCTCTTCAGCTTCGTCTTCTTGATCCCAGTTCCTATCTGTCAGTTCCTTCTCAGCAATTCTTTTGGCCATTTTTTCAAACCTAAATTACAGGAAACAGAACCTGAATTACAGAAAACGTTTACTTTGCTAGACCCAGATATCACTCTTACAAAAATTTTTAAAATTCACTCAAAACAGGAAATGAAACCACAAGTCTTCCTGAAGTCAGTGGAAACGCTTCAGTGAGAATTTTACAACTTTAAAATCTGGAATCTTTAGAATACTAGATACACAATCAACGAGCCCTTAACTTCTTACATGCAAATTATGCTCGTCATTCTGCCACTTTTATTATTTAGAATTCTCTTAAAGCTGATCCATAATATTATCCTTCACTAAGAATTTTTAGAAAGGCATTGGAAATAATTTCACAACAGGAGTCACATGTGAGTGCTTCCCGTTAGGCTACATTTGACAGAAACAGATGTTTCCTAAGATTGAACACTTATCTGCCCCACACTGTATCTGTAATAAGCTAAGACATTACAAGTACCAAGTATTACAGTGGAGGTGTTAGCACCCTGCCAACAGGGACACTTCGGGGAGAATCCAGCAGCCTAACTCCCCCACCCCCAGGTCCTCAGGCAAGGGCAGGGGTGGAGACGCCATTAGTGTCTCTGGAAGTCTCATACAGTCTCATGGCCTGGCAGAGGGTGCCTGCGTCCACCCCTCAGAACCTGCATTTAGTTTTCTGACCCTAACATCACACACTTTGCTGTTAAAAAACAGCAACAACAGACACAAGAAAAACCCTGAGAGTGGCAGCAACAGGGCTTTGTTCTGAGTGTTGTTTCTTTACTAAATCACCAGATGACTGAACCAAATACCACAATCTTTTCCATTTGCTCTGCTCTCCACTTCACACAGGCATTTATTAGTTTGAGGCACCTGCCAGCGCTGGTTAGGTCTGGCCTGACTCCTTCCAAATGGTCTCCCAACTGATGGGCCCTCAGTACCACAACCAAGAAGGTTTTCAGATCATCAAGACCATTACAAGGGGCTCTACCCATCTACCCAGTGCTCTAAGCACGAAACTATTATCCACAGAATAAAACTCATTCCAACATGCTCCAAAACCTGATGCCTGAGGGTGCTCAGCTTTGAAAACACATGATCCTTGAAACTTCTCTTACAAATATGCACCTTTTTTTCTGATTGCAGAATGAATGGTTTTAAAGTCCGAGACTCTAAGACACAAAGTATGACATTTTGAGAAGTACGATTTCCAGCCACTACCCAGCAGTTCTCTGCTCAGTGTTTCCCCCAACACGCCCGCTCCAGTTCTGCCAATATTCTCGCTCACCGAAGCATCAACAAATACAGGAGGAGATGCAACTCCTTGCTGAATTAATTGCAACCAGAAACTCCGTGGAATGTTCTGGTCCCAACACCTCCACTAGAGGGCGGAAGAGGAGAGGCTACAATGGTCAAATCTAGGGCGGGCAATCGGTCAAGAGTAACAAGAGGACAAAAAAGGGCGAATTGGAAAATCCAAAAACCTGGTAATAAGAGTAAAACTTTAACTTGTAATCCAGCCTTGCACCTGTAAAGGTAACTGGTATGGACCAAAAAGGCAGTTAATTTCGCTGCTTTGTCTAACATATTTATCAAATCAGCACAACGCCAGGAGGCAGCAATCCTGGTTTGTGTATGGATGGATCCCAAATGCCCCAGACCAGCATAGGGGCTGCTGTGGAGTCGCTGATCTGGGACCCACATGTTTCAGAAAATATTACAAGATGTCAGGTTCCAGTTTTGCCATTTTCTAGTTATCAGATCCTGGATAAGAAATTGGATTTTTGTGCCTCAATGTCTTTCCCTAAGGGACAGGAAAATTTAATGAGGGTAAACAAAAAACTTAGTTCAGAGCAGTGCCTGGAACACAGAAAGAGCTTTATACATATTAAAGAGACAAGTTTTGTTAGAAGCAAAGGGTATCACTTTTTTCCCTCCAACACTTAAAAAGTTTACGGAAAAGGAGAACAGCTTGAACTATGTGCTAGACTTTTAAAGATGTTTTACTACATGTATATTTCATTCCAAACCGTGACACTTCAGACAATAAATTTTCCTATTTTGAAAGGAGGGGGGCACAGCATAAAGCATTTATAACACAGCTTGACACCTACGTCCCCCCCGCGCGGTTGGAACTGGGAGTTGAACCTAGGTCCTTCATACTGATCTAGAATTCCGGGCTTTTACACAAATTTTGACAAAGGATCTTGCTAAATTGCCCTGGTTGGCCTGGAACTTGGGATCCTCCCGCCTCAGCCTCCCGGAGTGCTATGATTTTAGGCCTGAGTCACCACCCCTGGCTACACTTCAAGTCTTTTCTGCTACCCATTCCTATTATGAAGTTTACAAAATGCGTAAGAGGGTTAAAAGTCACCCCGTAATGACAGGGCTGCTCGATATACACCAATACAATAGGAAACTGAAAGGAGGAAACTTTGTGGCCGATAGTTAGGAGGTCTCTGCCACCTGGCGCAACCCTGCCCCGCGAGCCGAGCTCCACTGGGATGGGAACAGAGCCGATGCCTCTGCCCCGCTGCTGAGGCGCCTGCTGGGGGAGGGGACAGGGGCCAGACCGGGCGAACCGAAAGCCCAGCCCCAGCGCTTCTCCAAGAACGGGCGGTCAAAGACCTGGAAGGCAGCGAGAGCGCGGCCGGGGCGAAGAGGTCGTGGGCGGGAAGCAGGTGTGAGGAGCAGAAGGGGGCAGCAGCAGCGGACAGCAGACGGGGACGGGGACAGAGCCGGGCCTCGCCGCTGCCCGCGCTCCTACCTCCGCCGCCCGCGGCGCCCACGCCGGGCCGGTGGCCAGGTCTCCACCGCGGCCCCGGGAGTCCGCCCGCCCGCCCGGCCCGGCCCGCCCGCGGGGTCGCCCCTGTCAGCGCCCCGCCCTCCGCGCCTCACCTCCCCGGCGGCCGCCGCGGCTCTCGCTGGGTCCTGGGCGCGGCGGCGAGCAGGGCCCAGGCGGCGATCTCTTCTGAAGCGGCGGCGGCGGCGGGTGGCTTCCGGTGCGCTGGGAGCCTCGAAGGATCTGGTGGTCGCTAAGCCCGGAGTCTCAAACACCATGTCCCCGGGGGGCGGCTTCTCTGGTGTGGTCACCACGGAGCGAAAGAGACGTCCACTCAGGCTGAGATCGCCGGAGACTCAGCAGCAAACATGCTCCAGGCCGCCATTTTGTAACTCGAATCAACCCCTTAAATCAGATTCGAAAAAAAGGGAGGAAAGAAATGCCCGCCTCCATCTATTGCGCAAGCGCGCTGGAGCCTCTGGCGGCAGCCCTTGCTCCCTCGGGCCGCGGGGTGTTGCAGAGCGCATGCGCAGATCCCCTTGGAAACGGTCGTCAGGTGGGGCGCGCCTTCTCACGCATGCGTAGTCGCAGACGTCGGCTGAAGTCGCGGGGTGGACACGCACGACCGCAGTTTACGTGTGTTGGTCACGTGTCGGCCACCGTCCCCGGAAGGCGGTTAGTCATTAGTCAGTGCCTGGGGCCTCGCGAAGAAAGAGCTCGGGAGAGAACGGGCGGCCTTGGAACCGCGGGACTGCCGCGTCCCCGTCACACTCGCGCTCCGTGAGCTTTCTCCAGTGCTGCGCTTTGCAGCAAGCTGGCCACCGGCTAACGGCAGGGAGCGGGAGGGTTAGAGTATCAGCCAGAAGCGCCGGCTTCGCTTGTGATTGGGGAACTTTTCAGAAAAGGAAGGTTTTTTACAGCAGTGCTTGTTCACTCTTTGTGGGAGCAGGTACGGATCTACTTGGAAAGACCGGGAAAGTTTGAATACGTTTATGCATGGCAGAGTGAGTTCGTGTAATGTGGGGTGTTTGAAGCCACCCTTCAAGCGCATCCTCCATGCCCTTGTCGAGACTTGGCTCCTCAGAGAGTGGGGTGCACAGGCGGCCCCGCTTCCCCTGTGGATTCAGCTCACCGCAGGTCGAAAATATCCAGAAAAAAAAATTGTCTCAGCTGTACGGAGAATTTTTTTTTCCTTGTCATTATTTCCTGGACAGTACAACTATTTACATGGCATTAACACTATTAATATAAGTTAATCGAGAGGTCACTGAAGGAAGCCGCTGCAGTGGGCACCTGTAGTCCCAGCTACTTGGAAGGCTGAACCTGGATGGTCACTTGAGCTAGGACATTGAGACCAGCCTGGGCCGCATAGCGAGTTCCCTCTTCCATCTCAAAAATAAAATATATACGCAAATGGGCATCTGAGGATTTTGATATCTGTACAGGTCCTGGGGCTAAGCCCCCACCAGATGTTGACAGTAAAGTCTAACGAAAAAAGTGGCTCCTACATTGGACATTTAAGAAAATCACTTTGGGCTGGGGGTTTAGGTCAACGGCATACGCACCTGCCTGGCAAGCACCAGGCCACAAGTTGCATCCTCATTCCAAAAAAATAAAAAGTTACTTATTTCCAGCCAATATGTTTATTTCCCCAAGGGTAAGAAATTATTAACATCAACTTTGCCAAATGTTTTTCTAAGGGTAGATATGAAAGAATGCGTGTGTATCTGTGTGTGTGTTTGGTACTTGGGATCAAACCCAAGGTGTTTGCACCGAACTGTATCCCCAGCCCTTTTTAGTTTTTGTGAGACAGACTCTCCAAGTCGTTGAATTGCTTAGACTGGAACTTTCTTTCCTTCTGTCTTAGCTTCTCACAGTGCTGGATTCCAGGTGTGGCCCCCACACCCAGCTTGTTCACTTCTATTTTGACAAGACCTTCATGCCTTCCATAGCATGCTTTGAGCTGCACATTCAACTAGTTGAAATACTAACCAGAGAATGCTGACTGGGTTTTCCATCACTGTAGCAAAATACCTGAGGCTGGGAAACTATCCAGAGACATATTTTGATCCCTGTACTGGAGGTTCAAGAGTCTTGGCATCAGTGTCTACTTAGTGCTCACAAGGGCATCCTGGTTGTTGGTGTCACAAAGGCAGGAAGAGATCACATGGCCAGACAGGACGCCAGAGCCAGGCTAGGCTTTTTTCCTAACAGCCCTCTCTGAAAGCTAGCTTGGGGTCCCACTTAGTCTCTTCTAAGGGTGGCTTTCGGAGAACTGATAATTCCCCCTCAGGTCACACCTCTTAAAAGAGCCCATGGCAGCACCACCATGCTGAGGACCAAGGCAGTGACACATCCAAACCACATCAACAGCATGCTCTCCAGTGCTTTTGCTTTGCTGAGCAAACCCTTCAGAGCTACATAGCCTTCAGAGCCAGTTGCTTTTATCATGGCAGAGGTGGGACTGGAGTCCAGGTGTCACGTCTGTCCCACATCGCCTTCCACATGGTCTTGCAATAAATACTGGGTATTATCACTGTTGACTCCATAGGTTCATAGTGCAGAGCCATAGCTGGGACCTCCTGTTGTCCAGCTGTCCCTTGTCCTTCACCATGACTGTTCTAAACCTGTTACTGGTCTTCCTTGCTATCCCGTCTCCTGGCATCCACCTCACCTCTTGCTTCCCTGGAGAGAAACAGGCTCACTTGTCTTTCACCTGTTCCTTTCCCTCTGCTCTGACGAAGACGCTCTACTGTCTCTGGAATATTCCTTTATTTTTCTTCCCCTGTTTTCTTTTTTTTTTTTTTTTTTGGTACCGAGGATCGAACTCACAACCTTGTACTTGCCAGGCAGGTGCTTTTGCCGCTGAGCTAAATCCCCAGCCCACTTCCCCTATTTTCAATCACTAAGTTCCCTGAACTCTACCACTATCCTTAATAATACTAGGCATTCAACTATTTACCAAATGAGTAAACTTTTTTTTATTAGAGAAACATTATTCCAAATGGTTTCCAAGTTCCTTTCTGACTCATAGCTTGTAGATCAGATTTTTGTCCTGTCTGTATGAAATTCATTTTTCTCCAAGCTACTTTGCTGGTGCCTTTTATATTGGTGACTTTTTTTTTAACTTCGAAGTACAATCCTGGTCGATTTGCTGCGCGATCTCCAGGTTATTACTGTGTAAGGAGCGCAGCTTGGATTGCCATAGACTCTTCAGTACTCAACATTGAAATGTTAAAATTGGAATTTGTATTGTATACAATTGCAATTTGTATTGAAGTAATACAATGTTTATCACATAAGATTAAGGAAAATCACACACTTCTTAATTACACTTTGTAGCACGAGGTAATTGATGCCTTTCTAATGCAAATTTTAGAAGATTTATGCGTGTAAGAGCACTGTGGCTGCCTTGGGTATTACAGGGTAGATTTCAGTACTTAGGAGAATAACAACTTTAAGCCAGCTGTTCTTAGGAGAAGAGAGGTGGTTGTACACGACATCTACCTCCACTAACTGGCTACTTTCATGTAGTGAGCTTTTTGTCCCTCATGATATTGTCCACCAAAATCCACCACAGTAGTCAGCCAGTTTTTCTTAAATCTGCCTTTTAAAAAATCCTTTTCATGGGCCGGGGATTTAGCTCAGTGGCACAGCGCCTGCTGGGAAAGCACAAGGTCTTGAGTTTGATTCCTAGAACCAGAAAAAAAAAATCCCCTAGAAAAATCCCTTTCAACTTGCTTAGTCCCTAAGTGACAAAGGATGTTTATAATTACCTAGCTGGGTTATTTTCATATTCCTGTTCAGTAAATAAATATCCAGCCAGGTGTGCTGGTGAACACTTGTAATCTCAGCCTTTGCGGGGCTGAGGCTGGAGAATGGTTGCTAGTTCAAGGCCAGCCTGAGTGACATAATAAGTTAAGGCCAGCCTCAAGTCTACAGTGAGGCCCTGTCTCAAAAAAACATTCAGTAAGTCAATATCCAGATATGCTGGCTACTAGCTGAGAGCTCAGTGTTGGAATACCTGCCTGGCATTTGTCAGGTCCTGAGCTCTCTCCCTGGCATCACACACACGCACTCCAGAAACGTAATGAGGTGGTGGTGATGTGGAGATGGAATTCCTGCTACCAAAATTCTGTAACAGTTGCTGCATTCATATTTTTGTCTTATTCTTCCAACTGGGATATGTAACATTCAGAGCTATTGTACTTTGAAAGCAGAAAGGGCCCAGACTTTGAAATAGTGTCTTGGTTTCACTGGTTTTTTTGTTTGTTTGTTTGCTTGCTTGTTTGTTTGTTTCAAGGCAAAAGCTAAATGAATCTTGTGGATTAAATAATAAGTTTCTAACTTTAAAAAAATTACATGACAGAAACCACCGTTGTGACACTTTTGTGGCTAGGATCAAAGTCAGGTGCTATGTGACTCAGAAAACTCAGCTCCAGTTGACTCTGGTAAAGAGTATTACAGGATGGTATTGGTGAATTCCGGCTGTGTTCGGGCCTTTGTTGTTGGAGGCTGGAACCTGGAGACCAAGTCATCCTCGTCTTGGACTGGCCCCAAGGCAAAGGGGCCGGGCAGTAGGAAGCCGGAGAACCACACTGTGTGCCGTGCCTGCTGACGTTTTGCCTTCAGCTGGGCAGCAGGGCTTCCGAGCTCATCTGTCTAGGTTTGGCTTCCCAGCAGGGCACCCTGGAGGAGCCGTGAAACTCCCTGCACTCTGCCGGGCTTCTACAGTGGCTGAGTGTGAACATTCGTGTAAAGCACACAGCAAGGGCCCGGTGAGTTACTGTTAGCACTGCAGCCTCTGTTTTTGAATTCTTGCAGCCTTTTTTTCACCCTGACATTTCAAAAGCATTTGATCATTCTTTGCAGTGCTGATATTTCTCTGATTCCTTTTTAAATGATTTTATTACCTTGGATAGAATGTTAGTGAAATGCTAATTCAGTTTGCCTTTCTTCCCCATCCAGTATATGGGCGAGCATTCATTCAGAAGTCTTGATTTTCATACCATCACTGACACCAAAACACCGAGTTCCTATGATTCCGACTAAAAGCAAAGCCCTGTGACGTTTCCAACAGGACTGTTTTGTGGTGTGTTTGATTCACAATTGCCAGTTTTAGACCTCGCCCGGGGTCAGTGGCCCCCTGTCCTTCTTCACAGATTCTGGACAGGCTCTTTCAATCCGAACACATTTGGCTGAATGACGAGGAGTCGTCAAACTTGAAGTCATCCAAATTCCTGTCTTAGCACTTTCCTCAGTGCTGGGACAGGACACGTGACACAGTTTATAAAGAAGGGGAGTTTCCATCTGACTCCTGGTGAGAGCCCCTGCTCCACAGGCTCTTTGCAGAGCCTGGATAGATGGATAATCATGCAGCAACCAGGAGAAAGAAGACCCCGGCTCAGTCTCTTTTAAAATCTCCGCTGCTGTTTGAAATGTGTCAAAATCCCAACCCACCATCCTGGTACTGGCAGTTTGGGTCGAGTGCAGACCCTCCCTGCTGACTTGGACACAGTTGCTCTGGTTTGGATCTAAAACGGCCCACAAGCCTTGTGTGCTTGGCAATGGTTGGCTTTTGGGGGACACTGCAGTACGGCTGACCCACTGTCAGGAGGTGCTGTCTATCCTGCTCCCCAAAACATTTGGCGCGATGCCAGTTCCCTTAATCAGAGTAGCTTCGCATCGAGTCTTGGTAAACGGCAAGCGAGTCCCTTCACGTTACCCACGGTGTCCCTGATTACCTCTGCATTTCTTCTTTCCTACACATGTTACAGCTTGTGTGCTCTCCTGAAAGCTCAGTGGAGATTTTGTGTGAACTTGTAGTTGATATTGACATGTGATATTAGCTTGGGGGACAATGTGCACTTTTAAAATGTCAGGTTTTTCTCATCCATTTATATTATTCAAATAGTTTTATAATTTTTAATCTCCAATGCATTAATTTCTGCTCTGAGGAAAATTATCATTTCCTCTCTTGTACAAACTTTGGACTCAGCCTAGTATTGTTTTTCTAGAAGTTTGAGGTTCAACATGAAGTTGTTTTGTTTTGTGTTGTTTTGTACTGGAGATCAAACTCACAACCTTGTGCTTGCCAGGCAGGCACTTGTGTTGCTGAGCTAAATTCCCGGCCCCTGAAGTTGTTTATTTGAACTTTCAGTTTTCCCAGGATGGATATTCACTGACTGCTGTATGTTTCCCTTGTAAGACTGCTTTCACTGTGTCCCGTACGCTCCAGTGTGTTGTATTGTCATTATCATTTAGATAATTCTGCTATGACTATGGATATACAAACATGTTTGAGACCTGCTTCCAGTGATTTCTGCATATTCACAGAGTCAGAATTGCTGAATCATGTGGTAATGTTATATTTAAATTTCTGAGGCCCTGTCATACCCTTCCCATAACAGTTTCTCCATATCCTTGCCAAACACTTATTTCTATTTTTGTTGGTTTTTTTTAAATAGTAGCCATTCTAATGGTAAAAGGGAAAAACTGTACAAAAGAAATCGTTTTTTAAAAATTTGTTCTCTGTAGCTGCTTCATGGCTTTGTAATCACTTTCTTGATGCCTATAACCATGAGAGTGTAACCAAATATGCAGGGTGCCTGACTATACCACTGTACCAAGCTTCCTGAACTGATAATCCTTAGTCTACCCTTGTAACCAATGGTCTCACCCTGCTAGCTGATCAGAAGAGCTGCCAGGCTGTTCTGTCCCCATTTTGTACCTCCTTTGTACCTCCTGCCTGTGCGTCATATAAAAGCCCTAGAACACCAGCGATCAGGGCCTGATAATGTGGGAATGATCCTGATCAGTGCCCATTGATGTAAATCAATCTGCCTCCAAATTCTGGGTGTCGCTTCAGTGTTTCTGCTTGCCATTGCACCTGGTGCGTTGGCCAGGAAGATGGACCATGCTGACCTCTTTGATCTCCAGTTGTGGCCCTTGCAGACAGAGCAAGGACCTCGTCAGGGCCTGGTGGGAAGGTGACCCTCAGGGTTTCTTAAGTCCCCTTGGAAGTCTGGAGGAAGGAAGAGTCCTGGCTTCTGACTCGAGTGGCTCACATTGGACCCCAAAAGGAGAAGGATGCAATCTGTCTGTCTGTCTGCCTGCCTGCCTAATTCTGATAAGACCCCTGAAGGCACTCAAGTTAGTCTGTCAGGCCTGCTCAGAGTGAGCAGAAGGAGAGCTTGATCAACTCTCGTTAGTTGAGGCCACCCTCAAGGGAACGGAGTTGGAAGTTTATCCTCTGGATGTCTGCTGGATATGTGAGTGAGTGGCATGGTCAGTGTAAGCAATAGGCTGCTCCGTCTGTGCACCAAGACTGGGAAGCGCTGGTCAGGGTGGCTGATTGGGCCCTCATCTGCAGTTCATGTCGCTTGACATGTGACATAATGGAGGCCTCACACCCTCCTTAGCTAAGTTGCAACTCAGTCCCCATGAGGGACACAGCCAGTGGGACATCTGAACTGTCACTCTCTGAGGGATATTCAGCCTTTGTTGCTCTATCACAGTCCTCCAGGAAAATAGTTTAGACTGTTAAACAACTAAAATACACCTCTTCTTCCTGTAAAGCCACTTCAAGATCCCTGAGGTGCTAATGCCACTGCAACTGCCCTCTGTATACATAGCTTTAGTCTTCTGCCACCCACAACCTGCTGGTACACCTGCCTGGACCTAACAATGCCCTCTTCTGCCTTCAATTGGCTCCTCTCAGCCAGCTCTTCTTTGTAGCTAACCCAGACTCAACCTCCCACAGGTTCAAACACTTGTTTACCCTCTTTGGAGAAGCCCCCCCAGCTGACCTCACTAATTTCCCAGAATGACACCCAAGCTGCCTGCTGGAAAGACACAATATCTGGCAGAAGCTGGTTACCAAAACAAAACAACAACAACAGCAACAACAACTGCACAAATTTCTTAGAGCTGCTGGCTTCTATAAAATCAGGATCCTCACATTCACAAAAGCAATGATGCTTACTCAGAGTAAGCAGTTCCAGTAAGCTGTGCAAATACTCGGCCACTGTCCTGATCAAAAAAGCTGACAAACTCACTTTACACCAAGGCCTAACTGTCCAGGTGCCACATGCTGTGTTGGACCTCACCCAGTACCAAGTACTGTTAGCCAAAAGTACCCACCTGACTCTTCCAAGTACCTGCCCACAGAGCTGGGCCCAACAGACCATGACTGCCTGGCACTGTCTAATAAACTGTTCTTGAGCCAGTCAGACTTAAAAAAAAAACAAACCCTGCCAACAGATGCTGAGTATGCCCTGCTTACAGATGGAAGTAGATGTGGTAGGAATGGAGTCCCACAGGCTGGATATGCTGTGCTCACCTTGGACAAAGCTATATTGGCCAAAGCTCTCCTGCTACTGCTTCCTGCTGCTGTTTGGAAACCCACCACCAAGCAAAATAATTCATTCTGAGGCCTAAGCCCACTCTGGGGATCCAACTGACTGAACCATCAACTCCAGCCAGAATCTTTACCCAGAATTCCTGGAAGATCAGAACCAGACCTGCCCCACCATTTGTTCTGCAAGCTCAGGCTGTAGTGCTGGTACCTGTACCCCTGTAACCAGCTCAGGCGTCAGCATCTATGTCACCGGCCCTGACCTCACACATTATAGTGGACTTGCCCCATTTAAAGTTATAAAATAGATTACACAGAAATAAAACAAAACTATATACAGCTTGTAACCACTTAAAAGACCAGCTATAATGTAGACATTCCTGCACACACATATAACCCAGGTACATATAGCTACCTCTACAAGTTGCAAAAATCCAATCTTAGCTCCATTAGACAATTTACCTGAATAGCTCCTCCAGGGCTAACTTTAAAAGGACAGTGCACTCCAACCCCTGCTCCCGTCACTCCGGATACCCACAGGTCAATGCATGACTGAAGCCTGAGGGCATCATTCATGGGATTCCAAGTGTCATTGCTTGTCCCAGTTCTCTCCCACATGCACTTGATATTGTGTTATTCAGTTTGGTTTTTGCCCCCATCCTCTTACTGACTTGTGACTTTTGCCTTGGCCTTGTGGACAGTTGCCCCAGAGGGACAAGCAGTAAAGCTTTTTTCCTTATTCTGTATGGTTTTGAGTCAGACTTGTTATTTTAAATGGTCTTCCTTATCTAAAACACCTAGGGCTATCAGTTATAATTAGAAAATGTTTGTTGTTACTAATGTGCTGACATTTAATGTTGGGGTCTGTTTAATTTAATCATGGGAAATAAAATTTCCACAACTCAAGCTCCTGTTGAGTTTCACCTGGTAAAAAAGGACACCTAGGAGGTAATTCAGTCCAAAGTCTGCAAGGGACAAGGCCCAGTTATTCTCATATTTGGTTTTTGCCAAACACATTCCAGACACATGGACATCCAGTGTCAAAAAGGGCCCAGAGGACCCCAAGGGAAATCCACTGTGTCAGCCCTTGATTTCTATCTGTGCCTTGGAGACAAATTCAAGAACAGAATCTAGCTGCCCCCCCTGGGAAGGTGTGTCCATAGCCTCCTATTGAGGGGGGCCCAAGGGTGAAAGAAACAGAGCACCTTAAGGTCACCCCTCAATTAGCTGAACAAGAACAACGAAGAGGACTTCATAATGCCCTGGTGGAAAAACTGCTGTTTCTACCCTATCAAGTCTGGAATAGTCCAAGAAGGCCTGCAACAATTACAAGAGAGGTTAAATAACCGGGCTCACAACTGAAGCAGAAATGGGGATGATTCCAAGGCCTAGCTGATTTGGGACCTCTGCTGAAACCCCTCTTGGGACTCCTGGCAGCCTTATGCTAATTCTCCTGCTAGGCCCTGCCTGATTAATTGGATTACATAAGTTAAGAGCTGCTCCTCCTTATGCAGCTTTAGATAAGAAGAACAGCCCCAGCATTGCAGAAGGTTTTTCTGAGTAATGACAAGACGGGGAAATGAGAGGAAAAACTGTACAAGAGAAATTGTTCTTTAAAAACTTTGTTCTTTTGAGACTGCCTAGCTCTGTAGCTGCTTTCATGGCTTTGTAATTACTGTCTTGGCCCCTGTAACCACGAGAGTGTAACCAAACGTGCAGGGTGCCTGACTGTACCACTGTACAAGCTTCATAAACTGATGATCATTAATCTACCCTTGTAACCGATGGTCTCACCCTGCTAGCTGATCAGAAGAGCTGCCAAACTGTTCTGTCCCCGCTTTGTACCTCCTGCTGTACATCATGTAAAAGCACTGGCCCACCAGAGATAGGGGCCTGATAGTCTGGGAATGATCCCAATCAGTGTTCACTGACATAAATAAATCTGCCTCCACACCCGGGTGCCATTTTGGTGTTTCTGCTTGCCATTACAATGGGTGGAAAGTAGATTTTTCTTGTACTTTTTCAAACAAAATGTCTATTTGTCTGACATTACTGTACCAGCTTTCAGTGTATTTCCCTGGTATATATTTTTCTATCCTTTCACCTTTTTGATTAATATTTTAGGAAGCTGTTCAGAAACAGTATGTATTACAGTGTTTTTTTATACCAAATCTGAAACTGTTGAGTTTTTCTTAAGCTGGAAATTTCAGTTCACTCCTATTTATTACTGTAATAGATAAATTTAAGTTAGTTTTGACATGCTCTTTTTGTTTTCTACCTCTCTGACTTTTAAAAAGTTAAAAAAATTTCTTGTAGTCATTAGGAAGTTATCTTTCATTCAGTTATTCCCCTTCTGATGTTGTAAAGTTGTAATCTCTAGTTTCATTATTTTAGTAATTAATCTTGAAACTTTAACAAGTACACTTTCTGAACTCTACCTTTAGCTTTCTGTCAAATAATACGGGGTCCCAATAACATTTCAACCCCAGTTCCTTTTCTCCTAGCTTATGTGCTTGCTATTGCTGAATATTCTCCCCTCTTCAGCCCCAATTAGTCTGTATCACAAGGTAGTTTTACTTATTCATTATTTCTTCTGATTCTTTTTATGTGTGGGAAGAGTTCCTAGCATGACACTCAGGCATCTCTCTCTCCCCTTGGAAGGGAAAAGAGGGTACTCCTGTCTTATTATTTTTTTTTTTTTTGTAGCATGTTTCCCTCAGGAGCTAAATATTTGATCTTTCTCCTGCGTGGTTTAAGTTTTTTTTTAAATACAGGTTCCCTTGTGCTTGGCACTGGGAGGGTGACTCCAGCAATGAGTGCTCCTGTGACTGGCTGGGTAAATTGACGTAATTTTGGAGGTCAGTATTGCGAAATGGAATTGCCTGGAGATATGTTACATTTTCCAATATTAGTTTTGTCAGTAATAGTTTGTCCTTTTCGGTGTCTTAGTACATTTTCTTGTTTCATAATCCATTTATAACGCACATGTGGAGAACACTATTTTAGCTGTGTCTTTCATTGAACTATTTAAGGCTCTACCACTTTTCTTCCCTCACCTTAATTTTTTGGCTTCCCAGATTTTCTTTCGGGGATAACGGTCCTTCTGAAATTATCTGTTTCTTGCTTTTTCAGAGAAGATAGATGACTGGTAGCATTTCAATTTCATTTGTCTTGATTTTGTCTAGAAGTCAATTTTATGAGGTGTGCAATCCAAGGCCACCACTCTCTCCATGGCTTTTAACTGCTGCTCGGAAGACAGACCAAAAGATGCTCACTGTGTCTTTTAAAATACATTTTCTTACTGGTTATTTTTAAAGTTCTATGTGTGTTAGGGTTTTTTTTTTAAAGCTTTTATATATCTTTTGTCTTTTAGATTCTGCAGTTTCACTGTGACAAAGGTATCAACTGTTTAAAAATACAGATTAGAATTCACTGAGGATTCTGAATCTGAGTGTTGTTTCTTTCATGAAATGTGGAAAATTCCCAACTCTTCTCTCCCTCCTCTTCCTCTCTTGTCTCCTTCTGGAAACTCTTCCTTGTTTCCCAATTTTTCTTCCACTCCCCCTCCTCCTCCCTTTCTCCCTTTTATTCTCTCCTTTTGCTTTCCTTCCCCTATCCTCTGCTCCCTCTGCTCCCCCCTTCTCCCTTTCTTCTTCCCCCCACATCTTTCTCCTCCTCCTCCTTCACCTCCTCCCCACCCACCCAGGTCCTCTACCACTGAGCCACACCTCCAGCCTGTTTCTCTGCTTCTTATATTTTCCGTCTGTTTTCAAGTCTCTCTTGATTTTGGAATAATTTCTTTAGTTCTGCTTTCCAGTTTAGTAGTTCTTTCTTCAGCTGTATCTAATTGGCTGTTTAGCCTATCAATAACAGCCAATTTTTTTTTTTTTTGGTACCGGGATTGAATTCACAACCTTGCACTTGCCAGGCATGTGCTTATGCTGCTGAGCTAAATCCTCAACCCAGCAGTCAAGTTTTATGCTTTTGTTTCTAGAAGTTTTAATTGACTCAGACCTTTTCTTTATAATTTCTTGGGGGTTTTTTTGTTCATGCGACAATATGATTTTTATTTTATTTTATTTTTTGTCTTTTTGAGACAGGATGTCACTATGTAGTCAGGCTGGCCTTGAGCTCACTTTGTAGCTCAGCCTGGTCTCAAACTTGCAATGATCCTCCTGCCTCAGCCTCCCAAGTGCTGGGATTACAGGCGTGAGCCACCACACCTGGTTTGTTAATTTCTTGCTTTTCTTTTTTACTCATATTTTTAATCCTCTCTTTAAAATCTGTCAGGTCACTTACTTGTGTTCTGCCTTGGATGATTTTAAGAATCTGCTACCTTTGCTCCAATCACACTTATCCCTTCTACCTGCTTTTGTTGAAAGTTCAGGCTTCTTGAACCTCTGCAAGTAGAAGTTCTCTAAGGACTAGCTAAGGTGAGTATTTTATATTGTTTTTATATATTTATCTACTTTTGTATTTTTGAGACAGGCTGGCCTGGAACTCTTGGTGATCTTCCTGCCTCAGTCTCCCCAGTTCTGGAGTTACAGGCCAGCTTCTGAGGGGGAATATTTAATTTGCTGTCAGACTCCCGGGCTCCACA
Organism: Hydrochoerus hydrochaeris; assembly: GCA_004027455.1. Taxonomy (NCBI): domain Eukaryota; kingdom Metazoa; phylum Chordata; class Mammalia; order Rodentia; family Hydrochaeridae; genus Hydrochoerus; species Hydrochoerus hydrochaeris. Next base: position 24,605 of record PVLA01009310.1, on the reverse strand, counting down.
CACCTGGAACACTGGATCAAATACTAGTGTGTGATTTTCCTGATGGTGCGGGTGGTGTTTGATCATTGTCTCGATTCTGGTCCTGCAAACTGGCTCTGGAAAGGTACTCCTGGCTTGAGAAGACAATCCAGTTCCTATAAGATAACTACTGCATGCTGGGTGCGCCCAGAGCTGGGCAGGGGTCTGGCTCACAGTTTAAGGTGACGAAGGAGGGGGACATAGAATGAAGGCAGTGATGTCGGGTTTTGTCCTGTTCTTTGTTACCCATTGGGCCTCTATGGGCACAAATGGGGAAGCGTGACTTTCTTTCTCCGTAAAGCAAAAACAGCCTTTTTAGATGCTGCCTGCCAAAAAAAAAAAAAAAAAAACCAAAACCACAAATCATGGTTTTAATTGGGGGTCCCTCTGGCCCCTGTGGCGGCCCCCACCTAGAGAAGCTGCAGGGGAGGCATCCTGGGTCCGTGACACATAGGGTCTGAGGTCCGTGGGATCCTTTGGAGGAGGGCAGGGAACGGGCACACTTTGAATAAGGAGTGGCTGGGGGTAAGGCCCAGGAGCAAGTCCTTTGTCCCCTTGTCCCCTTGGCATCTCTGTCTCAAGGCCAGGCAGCTGCTGGCCTGAGGACTTTCCTTCCTCCCAGCATTCCTGCTCCTTCCTTGCTCCTGGCGTTGTAGAATTCCTTATTCTTTTCGCCAGGCTTGCTGAGCATTTGAGGAGACTTTTTTTAAAAGTCTTTTTGGGAGACTGTCAGGGAGACCTTCTTTTTGCTGAACCGGAAGTGGCCTGCAGGGCTGGCAGTTCTGTGCAGAGGAGCAAGGCCCCTCTCTGTCCTGGTAATCGGACCTGCTTCTATGACCGTGTCCTGGCTCCATGGAGCAGCTGTTTCTCTCCTTGCAATTTCCATATCAAGGAAGTAAACAAAAAAACAAAACAAAAGGAGCCAGTATTTCCCTGTCCCTTTGGCTGAATTAGAACACAGTGGTTTCAGCAGTGGGGACTCCTTGCGTTTGCTTTGTAATTAAGGAGCCTTAAACCTGGCTTCTCATTTGTTTCCTCAGGTCTGGTGCTGCTTCTGGATTGTGCTTTAGTGGGCCAGGCAGTTGGACTTCAAGTCCTCTTTTTTTGGTTCCCTTCGCATATTAAAGACACACTTTGGTTGAATGAGATCACTATGACTGGAACGTTGGTGTCCTTCACCCATCAGTTCAAACGGCAGCAGCCCCAGTGTGATGGCAGCGGGATAGTAGGACCTTTTGGGGGTAATTACATCAGGAGGACAGAGCCGTCCGGCTGGGATGAATGTCCTTGTAACAGCAGACAGAGAGAGCTCGTGCATTCTTTCTGTCCCTGTGCACACACTGCAAGGGCTGGGCGGTCTGCAAGCCTGGCTACTGTCAGGCACCTACCCTCTGGCCTTGTGAGCTCGGATCTCTTGGTCTCCGGAACGGTGAGAAATAAATGTTTGTTGTTTCAGCCCTCCGTCCTTGGTGTCCTGTTACAGCAGCCCAAACTAGCACCAAATTTCTTGCATCATAAAACATTCTGCTTCAAGTGGGACGCTCTTGGAGTTACACAACTGTGGAGGTGATTTGGGGGCAGTGGCTGTCATTGTCAAAACAACGCTAGTCTCAGTCAGCTGTGATGGTACATGTCTGTAATCCCAGCACTTGGGAGGCTGAAGCAGGAGGACTGCAGTGAGTTCCAGGCCGGCCTGACCACATAGCAAGACTCGCAGTGCCCAGCTCATAACTTCTGTGTTTAACTTGCCCGGATGGAGGAGAAGGTGAAATTCTGGCCGCTCTGAGCTGCCTTGCAGCTGAACCTGTTCTTCACCCGACTCTGGCTTGGTGCAGGAGACACCTCTGTGCCAGCGCAGGGGAGCGTGACGGGGCAGACCATGTGCTCTGTCACCCCTGAGGGAACAGCTCCTCCCGCGCGGTTATTTCCAGCATTGCTCCTTCCCTGCGTCTCTAAGTAAGGAAGGGAATGCCGTGGGCACGGGTGGCCTCCCAGGAGCCTTGGCATCTGGCGGCTCGTCCTTGTGGAAGGCGCAGCCAGCCTCAGTTTAGCTCCTTCCTCCCACAGCACGGGTGCTCATTTCACGGGAACACCCTTTTTCCGCGTGCTGTACGCGCTGCACCCTGAGGACCGTGGGGGAACCCAGGGCCCCACGCGGCAGGCCACGGGCTCCTCTGGGCAGCCGGGGCTTGGAGGTGTTGCGCCGTCTCCAAGGCTTTGCAAATCACCCTAACAAACCTACGAGAGACAAAACCGCGGAGTATAAAATAACCAAGTACGAGCTCAGAACAGGGGGTGAGATCCCCAAGGCTTTGTGTGTTCAGAATCCTGTGAAGCTGCTGCTGATTTCCTTGCTCAGAACCCAGGACTTCAAGACAAAAGTGTCCCTTTGCCAGAAAATATTAAACAAAACAGTGTGTGTGTGTGTGTGTGTGTGTGTGTGTAGTTTTCCTTTTTTCTTAAAACCCAGCAGTACCTGATGTCTTCTGTTTCTGTGTCAGGCAGCCTGAGACCATTCAGACCTCTCGTTACATCACGGTGACTTCACATTGCGCCCCTCAGTGAGCCAGCGTCAGCAACAGTGGCATTTATTTATTGTCTTTTTGAGACAGGGTCTCGCTGTGCAGTTCAGGCTGGCCTTGAGCTCACTTTGTAGCCCAGGCTGGTCTCGAACTCACAACGATCCTCCTACCTCAGCCTCCTGAGTGCTGGGATTATAGGCACGTGCTACCACGCCCAGCTACAGTGTGGCCTTTAATAAGCCTCTCCTACCTCTGCTTCTGTCCCAGGCTGCGGGTTCTTCTGTCCCTTTGGACATCCGCCTGTTGACTCTCCACTGAGTCTCATAAAAAGTGGCCTATGGCTAGAAATCTCAGCACGCTGTGGTGATTCTCTCGGGCAATGGAAGACAGTAGGCGGGAAGGCTGTTCTGAGAAAGCAGTCCTTCCTGTGCCGAGAGACTGAAAGGCGATGCCCTCTGACCTTGGGGGCCAGGGATATAGCTCAGCGGCACAAGTACCTGCCTGACAAGCATAAGGTCATGAGTTCAATTCCTGGTACCAAAAAGAGCCGGACCTTGGAACACAAGTGACTATCGGACACTTGTCAGGAGCTCATTCCCATAAAACAGACCTCATTACTGACAGCAGTCTCAGAAGCTGAAAGGTGCACCAAAACACCTCTTTGGAGGCAGGGGGACCACAGGAGAGCTGCTGGGAGGTCGCCTCTGCTCTTCTTTCATGGTTTCTGCTGATCTGGACGTGGGGCAGTGAGGCCCAGAGGGTCCAGCAGACTCAGCCTGCCACCATAGGGAGCCCGGGCAGTTGCTGCCAGCCAAGCACGGTGGCACATGCTGGAAGGTCAGCACTTGGGAGGCTGAGGCAGGTGGACTGCAGTGCATTCAAGGCCAGCCTGGGCTACATAGTGAGATCCTGTCTCAAAACAAAACAAAAATCAATACACGATAAAAGAGTGAATGACAACATGCTCTGGAATCCAGTTTAGGGGCCAGGGATATAGCTCAGTGGCACCCATCTGATAAGTGCAAGGTACTGAGCTTGATTCCTGATACCAAAAAAAAAAAAAAGAATTCAACTTTTGCAACAACAGTGAATGAAAAATAAAACCATCCAGAAGTGTAACATAGCTAACCAGCAGACCCTGCCCACTCCCCTCTGGACAGACAAGCCCACTCTTCAAGGGAAATCAGTTCCTGGTCATCAGAAGGTTCCCTGATGAGTAGGGAATCCAGTTCTCAGGGTAGATGTGCAGGTTTCTGGTCCAGGGTAGCCAAGTGACACCACAGGTGCGCCCTTCTGACAGTGGCAGATTCACCCCCTTCCCTGGTGGCACCCGGCCGGCTCCAACCTCTTCCCGCACCTCTGTCCTCTGCAATCGCTGCTCTTGGCTTGCACGGATTCCTTCATGTGGAGTCAGAGGTGCCCGGTGGGGTCCTCACATATCTGCTCTGCTCCCGAAGGCTGGGTGTGGCTGAGCTGGTTCTGCTCCCATTCTCCCCACCCCTGAAGCCACGTGGGATTGGGACCTTGACCCGGCCTCGAGAGGAACACGTGCGCCACGGAAACTGGCAAGTTAACACTTGCGTTCGGGACTTCCTCCGCAGAGGATGGGGGGGGTAAACTCCCCGGCACTGCTCTGTCCGGACTTCGTGGATGGATTTTGAGGTGATTCCAACTCTTGCGTCTCAGAGGTATGGAAATCCCCCCCCCCAGGGCCCCAGCGAGTTGTTAATGTGTCACTGTCCAAGGACTCGTGTCCTTCGCGGAGAGCAGCCCTGTCACATCTGGGTTCCTCTGAGAACACTCTTCTTTTCCTCCCGGATCAGCTAAAGACCAGGTTTCTACACTACTTGAACAGCCGTCTAAGAAGAGTGACCAGGGACAGTCAGGAGGCCACTGACCAGTAAGTGAAAGCTGGCCGGGCCTGAATTTGGGGCACTCACCTGCTAAAACAGGGTTTCCAGGGTCCAGTGTTACAGTTGTGCTGCTGTAACCCCGGAACATGATGGCTTCACCTCTTTGGGGGAGAGACCCAGCAGGGACATAGCTGGGCCAAAAGGGGATTCCTATTTTTAGGTTTTTTGAGACATCTCCACATTGATTTCCATAATGGTTTACAAATGGATGCAACTCCAGCACATAAGGTTGAGTGACGTAGGTCAGACAGAAGCTTAAACCATGCCTGGTTTCTCTCATAGGAGAAGCTCAACGTGTAAATTCAGAGCAAAATAGAGAATAAATGGGAGGTAGGGAGACATTCAAATAATTCCCCAGATTCTCTGTTCTGCTGTTTCATAAGTATTTCAATATATATGCTGATTTATTTCAGTTGTACTACTAGATTTTCTCCTTTCATTGAAAAGAAAATGTTGTGCCATTATCTGTCTCTTTTTCCAAGAGTCATTTTTGTCTGTAACTTGCATACTCTGAGTAACATTTTGGCCTTTTCAAAAATTATTTGATTTGATTTTAATTTTTTGAGACAGAGTTTCACTATGTAGCCCAGGCTGGCCTCTAACCTGCGCTCTAACCTGCGAATGTCCTCCTCCCTCAGCCTGGGATTATGGGTGTGTGCTGTTCTCTAAAGATTATGCTGTGTGGTGTATTAACTATTGCTACTCCCTAATTTTTCCTAATGAAATTTCATTTTACTCTTTCCACAAAGAGAAAAATAAGAAGGCTCACGGTTCCTGTACCTGATTATACGCAGGCTCTCACGTGACTGTTCTGTTTAGACGCACGCTAGGTGCCTTCTCCTGACCTGAGAGGCCGGGCTGCTAGGCCTTTGCAAGGATCGTCCGAACAAGTATCTCGGTTCCGTAGCCCAGGGTACAGTTCTACCAGAACTTGTGGCCGGGATGGTCCCCAGTTACCACAGTAATGGCTGGTGGAGTGCGGCTTCCGGTGGAGTCACGAACACCAATCCCAGAACGAAAGTGAGCATTTATTCACTGTTCTGGGAGTTACACGGCAGGAATAGCAGTCACCGGGTCAGGAGAGCCTCCCCGAGGCCTTGGGTGTGAGCTCGTGCATGTATTAGAGGACAGTTTATTAAATCAGCCTGCTTCTGGAAGGCCGGGCTTTAACACGGAAGCGGCCGAGCCAAGATGTTCGCTTTGCTCTTCAGCTTCCCCAAGGTCCTTCCTAGTTGCTATTTATCGAAATTGTATAACAATATTACGAGTAGGAAATTGGTGAGGAGTCAGTTCTTCACATCCCAGCTTATCTTTGCATCCAGAGATTTGGCCAGCTGTCGGGGGAGGGGGTTAAATTAGGGGGGCACCTGTGGATTCTGGGGTCAGCAGGCTTCTCAGAACCGGGTCCCTGCAGGTGGCGAGGGACAACTTGTGCAGCTGCCTTCTCCTGCCTTCAGGGTCAAACTGAGGTCCAAAGAATGGCATGGCCGTGGTGGCCCAGCAGCACATCTGTGACAGGTGCCCAGGTTAAAGGTTCCGGGGCTGGCATTTACCACAGTACCACATTAAAAAAAATTGTAAAAACCTCTTTTATGTGTACTGTGCGTGGAACCCAGGGCTTCACACAAGCGAGGGAGGGACCCTACACCCAGCTGCATCTCAGCCCTTTATTTTATTTCGCTAAGCTTCCCAGGTTGACTTTGAATTTGCATCTTTCTGCCTCAACTTCCGGAGTGGCTGGAATTATGGGTCTGTGCCCACAAACGTGTCTGCGACTGCTTTTGTGAGTGAAGAGGACCTGGCTATATGGGTGTGCATTCTGCCTACGAGCAGAGGAGACCAGTTTGGCTGGATGCAATGTGGTAAGGCCAAGGCTCGGCCACCAGGACCTGCTGCTACGCAGGACCCCTGTCTCAGTGATGACCCTGGGGACTCACATCCTGGCACCTACTCATGGCCGCACACGGCCCTGGGCCTCACTTTAACTAGAATGACGTGGCCCAGGGGATACCGAGTCAGTGCTGAGTCTGATAATTACACTGCTGCTTCCCTGAGTTCACTGAAGAGAAAGGTCGGCGCTGGAGTTGCTCGGACGCTTGAAGGCAGGTGTCTCGTGCTCTGGGTGAGTGATTTGGGGATGACACTGCGCGATGTCCCCGATTGATATGCTTTGAAATTCTGTTTTAGTGTTTTTCTTTTTCTCCTTGAAATAAAATGGATTTGGGGAAAAAAAATTTTAAGTCTGAGCCATAAAGGTATTTTCTGCATTTTTGAGAGCCCTGAGCCATAGAACAGATCCAGGTCTCCTGCTGCCAGGACTTCCGGAGAGGTCAGATGGAGACCCTGGGGCTACAGGAGTGGAGTGAGGGATGAGGATGGGGTGATGGGGGGGCTCCGATTGGAACAGCCAGCGATGAAATCACCCCACACCCCAGTGTGGCCCTGGCCCCAGCCTCAGACCTGTGGGTGAAGATAGATCCCTTTCCCATCCTAATCGTGATCCAGGAGGTTTAGATTCGTAATCCCAGGGAAATAGTATTGGAATTCTAGAGAGTTAATTCCATTCTACCACCTCCAGTGCAACCCCTGGGGAGATGAAGACACTGAGACACACTGTGGTTATGGAGACCCAAGAGGCCCCAAGTCCGGCCAGGATAGAGGGTCATGGAAATGAAGGCCTCAACCCAGGACTTTATTAATGTGGACTTTATAAAACAGTGAAGAAGGAGTGGCTTGAGGGTGAGTGACCCAGAGCAGTAAGAATTAGGTGAGTGTCGAAGCTGGGCTGTGTTGGAGCCTGAAAGCTCCTCCGCAGGGTGCAGGGAGGAGGGTGGCATGCAGGACACAGCTGAGGTAGCACCAACGTTCAGGAGGCCGGCGCCTCAGCTCTGATGCTCAGACTTCTCTGCCCTGAGAAATCAGAGCCTCTGACCTCAAGGCTCAAGTCCAGGTGACAGCCCTGGAGCGGCGGCGGCTCTTCACCCCCAGCCTCAGCCAGGTTTCCGTGGGAGTCACGGGGTGGGGAAACAGGATTGTCAGCTGTCGCCCAGCCTCAAAGATGCCCTCAGTGGAGACCTGAGCATGGAGGGCTGAGTTTAGCCAGAGTGGAGGTGATTGAGGGGAGCGGCCCAGCTGGTCCTCCGCAGGGGAAGGTGCGATGCTATCTCCGTCCCCAGCGCCACCTGACTGTGCCTGCATGGGAGACCCCGGGAAGACCAGAGCAACAGTATAGACCCAGTTTGTGCTTTTTGTTGTTGTTTTTGAGCTGTAGGATTTCTTTCTAGCAGCAATCTGATTGGCAAATGTTTTCTCCAGTTCTAGGATACAGGCGTATAGAACTTAAAATTTTTGAGGAAGTCCCCTGTATCTAATTTTTCTTTTATTGCCTGTGTGTGTATTTTTGTGTATGTGTGTGTTTGTGTGTGATAGCCATTAAATCACTCCTGAATTTTTTCCGTCATGAACTTTTTCTCCTATTTTTTTTTTCTGAGAATTTTTATAGTTATAGTCTTACCTTTAGATCTTTGATCCATGTTGGGACAATTTTTATAGTATTAGATAAGGATTTGATTGACTTTGAGGGCATTTTTCTTTGTGTATGGTATGAAGTAATTATTTAATTTTATCCTTGGGTACATAAATGCCCAGACCCGGCACCCGCTGTGGGAGACTGTTTCCCCTCCTGAATTGCCTCAGGACATTTGTCAGGATCAATCCACGAGGCCTTTTGTGACTGGGTTCCCAACTATTTGATTGATCTGCATGTCTATTCTTATGTCACTACCACTGTCTTTGGTACTGTATTTTCATAGTGAATTTTAGAAACAGGCAGGGTGAGTCTTGCAAATTTATTTGTCCCTCTCTGGTTTTTTCATCTTATTTTGCCTCTTCTGGGTCACTTACCTTCCCGTATGAATTTTAGAGTCAGCTTTTCAATTTCCATAAGAAGAAGTTAGACTCTTGATTGCAACTACATTGAACCTCAAGGTGAATTTGCAGCTTCATCAACCTAGCAACCCTTTCAAGCCCTGAAGGTGGGCATCCTTTTGTGTAAGTAGGAATTTAATCCTTCAGGAATTTCTTTTCTTTTGAGACAGGGTCTCCCTACATAGCTCTGGCTGGCCTTGAACTCACTATGCAGTCTAGGCTGGCCTCAAACTTGCAGGAATCCTCCTGCCTCTGCCTCCTGAGTACTAGGATTACAGGTGTGTACCACTGTGCCAGGCTCAGCAGTGCTCTGTAGCCTTTTTGTGGTTGTTGTTAAATGACTTCCTAAGTATTTTATTCTTATTGATACTGTTATAAATGAACTCATCTCCTTTGTTTTATTTTTCAGATTTTTCATTGCTAACATAGGGCTATATTTTTTAGATGGACGGGGACCAAAAGACCCAGGCCCTCACACATGCTAGGTAAACATTCTACCCCTGAGCTACACCCCTACGCCTTACAATCGATTTTGGGTACTGATCTGGTATCCCATATTTTGGCTGAACTTTTTCCTTAGTCCTATTAGTTTTTATGAATTTCTTAAGATTTTCCATATATGAGGTTACATCATCTCTGACTGGAAATGGTTTTACCCTTTCCTTTCTGGTCTGGATGTTTTTGTTTCTTTCTTAGTCCATAACTCCCCTGGCTGGACCCTCCAGCAAAATACTGGTCAGAACTGGCAAGTACAGACGTCCTTATCTTATTCTTGGTCTTAGCAGGAATTCAGCCCTTAGTATTCAGCCCTTTGTCACCAGGAATGCTGTCACCGCCGGCTTCTCACAGATGGTCTTATAGAGGGGGGAGTCCCTCTGTTCTAGTTTGTTGAGTGCCTTCATGGAAGGACTGTGGATTTGTTGAATGCCTCCCTGTGTGTATTGAAATGATTATGTGCCTTTGGCCTTTATCCTGTTGATGCATTGATTTTTGGATGAGAGACAAACTTGCTTTCCTGGGATTAGAATTCCCTTTGATGGATACATCCTGTTTGGTCATGGTGCATAAGCTTCTTCATATGTTTCTGGATTCAATTTGCTGGTATTGTGTTAAGGATTTTTTTACATTATATTTAAAAGAGACATTGGCCTATAGTTTTGTTTCCTTGTGATGCCTTTGTCTGGTTTTGGTACCAGGGTGACATGGGTCTCATAGAATGAGTCGGCAGCACTGTCCACACTGTATTTAAGCATGTTATGTGTGCAGGTGCATTTCAGTGGTGTTAGGGACATTCGTGACACCTCAGCCTGATAGCTGCTGTTCATTTCCAGAGCTTTTTCACGGTTCCTGTCTTGGTTACTTTTCTCTCGCTGCTGGGACAAAATACCCGACACCCAAAATGAAGGAAGCAAAGGTTTATTTAACTCACAGTTTGTGGAGGTTTCAGCCCATACTCAGCTGGCTCCAAGGCAGGGTGGCCTGGCACAGGGGCAACACTTCAAGGCAGCAGCCAGAGCAAAAGAGGGCAGAGCGAAAGAGGGCAGAGCAAGCCTCCTCTCCTCTCTTACACTGTGCTCAGGCCACCCCCACCCCTCTCCAGGGCCAGCCCAGCGCTCACAGACTCTCCTTGCCCTCCCCTTGCAGGGCATGAGCATAACTGTAACAAGCAACAACTTCCTGCTGAGTCTCTTCCTTAAACTTCTAAACTTCTCGGGTTGACACAGTGTATCAGCCATAACAGTTCCAAACAGAAATCACTGCCCCTTCATGACAGCCCTGCTCCTCCTCCAGTCAGCCTTGGCCACCCTACCATGCTTTCCATATTTACAGGTACAAATGCACCCATATGGGCTCATCTGGGCCTGGCTTATTTCAAGACTCAGGATCGCAACATGTTGTCCAAGATAACTTCAAATTCTTGGCCCCATGTGATCCTCCTGCCTCAGCTTCTTGAGTAATTTGGACTACTGGTATGCCACCTTATCTGGCTATTTTTTTTTTTCATTCTTGAAAAGTTTCATCAGAAAGTTAAAATTTCAGAAATTATTTAACCAGCACATTGTCTAAGACTATACCTTTGAGCAAATTTAGTTGACGATCCTTCTGAAGCTAGTTTATCTTGTCTTTAATCATTTTGTGGGATATTTAATTATAAAATGTATTTTGTCTTATAAGAGTTATTTCTTGCGGGGAGTATCAGGAACTGAGCTCAGGACCTTGCACTTGCCAGGCAGGCGCTGTGCACTGGGCTACGTCCCCAGCCCAAGATTTCTTAATAATTACATTTTTTTGAGACAGGATCTTGCTATGCATCAAGCTGGACTTGAACGCACTAGGTACCCAGGCTGGCCTTGAATTCATGAAGATCTTCTGCCTCAGTTTCCCCAGTACTGGGGTGCAGGCACACACCATCACAGCTAGATAAGGTTTCTTAACAGTATTTATTTATTTTTGTCTTTTGAGACAGGACCTCTCCATCTCAAGGTAGCACAGGTGTGGGCCACCGGCCCTGCAAAATTATTTTTTGGGGGGTGAGGGTACCAGGAATTGAACTCACAACCTCGTGCCTGCCAGGCAGGATCTTGTGCCGCTGAGTTAAATCCCTAGCCCCAGTTTATATTTTTAAAGAAGACACTTAATGATAGTGAATTAGATGGATGGCCAAGTCTTTGATATAAAATGAAGCGTATGCGCCATTTTCATGGCCCTGGGGTTGAACCTGAGGTCTTTGCACCGGCCTCCATCCCCAGCCCTTTGTGATTTTTATTTTGAGACAGGGTCTCACTAAGTAGCCAAGTGGCCCAGGCAGAGTCTAAACCTGCACCCTCCTGCCTCAGCTGCTCGGCGTGCCTGGATTACAGTGGTGTGCCACTACACCAAGCTCTGCATGTCACTTTATCAGCCGTTTGCCTTTCCTCTGAGACCCTAGTAGGGGCTGAGGTTTTACTTCACAAGCGCTGTCTTCCACTCACCCCACCAGCCTCAGCCAATCGGAGCTCACTTTTCTGCCAGCAAATCCGGTTTGCTCTCCCCGAGCAGGGAGCTAGCTGCAGGAGGCCCCAGCCTGTGGGCCAGATCCCTCACTGAGACTCAGTGGATGTGGCTCAGGACCATGGATCCCGTGCTACGGTGTGGCCGGGCCCCCCAAATTCCTGTGCTGGCGGCCAAATCTCCAGTGCTGTGTTGGAAGCGGGGCCTGAAGAGAGGCGACGGGGACCACAGAGCAGAGCCCTCGGGAAGGCACTGACGCCGTCATGGCGGAGCGGGTGAGTTAGAAGATGTTATCGAAGTGTATGGTGAGTGTTTAAGTAAAAATAAGTTATTTCAGCACACAGCACAGTGCCTTTGATCCCTTTCAAAATCCTCCCCTCACTTGGAATGCACCGATCCCACCCTTCTTGCCACTTTTGAAAGCAGTTCTGGGGTCCTCTTTCCTGAGGGTCTTTACAAAATGTGATGAGAAATCATGGTGAAGCTGGGTGTGGTGGCTCACGCCTGTCATCCCAGCACTCAGGAGGCTGAGGCAGGAGGATCCTTGTGAGTTCGAGACCAGCCTGGGCTACAAAGTGAGCTCAAATCCAGCCTGAACTGCACAGTGAGACCCTGTCTCAAAAAAATCAAAACCAAAACCAAAACAAAAATGACAAAGGGGTGCGATTTCATCAATATTCAATAACAACTGATCAATGGTCTACTGGGCGTTAGGTTCTGATCACCTCAAGTCCCCCCCAGTCCCGGTGCTGAGCAGGCCATGCTCGCTGTTGCGTGACACACAGGGTGAGTGGACCCAGGACCCGGAGGAGCGAGGCACAGCCTCAGGGCTCATGGAGGTGTCCGCTCCACACGCACGAGCTGACTGAGATCACCTCCGGCTCCCGCTAGATGCCGGGGTGGGACAGTGATCACAACCTCGTCCTGGCTTTCGAGCTGCCCCGAGGGATGCGGGCAGTGAGCGCCCACAGTGCTGAGGGCGAGGGTGCACACAGAGGCCGTGGGACTTCCCCGGGGCACCTGTGTCATCAGGGAAGGCTTCCCGGGAAGGGACAGCCACACGCAGCAGAGGAACAGGCTGGAGGGTACGTTCCGCCACCTTTGCTCCCGCGCCCTCCTGCACACAGGGCTCCATGGTCTCCCAAGGCCCCTTCCCCCTTGTCCCCTCATTCTTCCAGGACCTGGCTACTGCAGAAGTCCTGGCTCCCCCACCCGCCACCTCCCGGCACTGCCCACAGGGTGAAGCCTGCAGAAAAGACACCCCGCATCTGCTCCCTCCGTCCAAGGCCTCGGTAGTATAGGACGACAGTTCTGCTGGTTCGTTTTTCTTTCAATGCCCCATTGGTTCCATTTTTAAATCCACTTCTAACTTATTACTGTAAGTAAGAGCTTCACTGACGGCTAAGTCCCGAATCATAAGTGCACACACTCGGGCGGGTTTCCCTGCACGCAGAGTCGCAGGATCGCTGCTCACCCACGCGAGGCCCACGTCAGTCTTCATTCCTTTCTGCTGCCCAGCAGCGTTCCAGGGTGAGGCCAGCGCACCACAGCTGCTCCACCCACCGGATGCTTGGGTTGTCTCTGCTTTTTGTCCAGTGAGTAATACTCCCAGGTCATCTGTTTGTGTGGACACATGTCCAGTCCACTGGGGAGGGGACCCGGTGAACTACCAAGTCCTTGTCCCCCTGCAGTTCCCTCTGCTGGTCTTTCCTGGGGGCCAGGCAGCTGGACAGCGTCAGCAGAGCTGTCACAGAGCACACTCTGCTTTCTCCCGTCTTCCCAGGCGCTGGCACTTGGTTCCGGCTTGTGGTGTTGGCGACCGTGTTTACTCTGATCTCTTGACGAGTTCGGTGCCTGCCAAACTTCCCTCTTAAAGTTATTCTTACCCCTGGCGCCTGCCGCTTGGAGGAGCGGCCTTTTGGAACTCTGCAGATATCTCTACTTGGTCGCCAAGCCCTCCCTCTCCCTCCTTCCTTCGGGCCTGCACAGACCCTTAGTTTGTTTTTAGAGCCAATGGATTATAGCTTTTCTAAACATGATTGACTCTCCCTCCGTCCTGGATTTGGCCAGTGGCAGCTTCTCGGCGCGGCAGGGCTTTCTCCCGTGTCCCTGCCTCTCCTCGAGCACACCCTCGTTTGTCCCTCACCCCTTTCTCCGAGTGATCTGTCCTCCCAGCTCTGAGTTCTGGGTTCAGAAAGAGCAAAGTGCTTGTCAAGGCTGTGGGTTGGACTTGGTTTGGTTTAGACACGGTTCAAGCTGGCCTTGAACTCAGTCCTCCTACTGAGCCCCCTAAGAGCTAGGGTACAGGTAAGCACCACTGTACCTGGCTAAGCCCATGCAGGTTTGCTTGTTTGCTTTTAAATTAATGTGCTGCTGCCTCATTGGCTACAGTAAGTCACATGACTCAGCCCAGTGGCAACATGGCCCAGCGGGGCCTCTTCCCTGGGGCCACCATACCACTGTTATAGGGGCATGTTTTTCTCCCCTGAAGGAAACAAAATGAAGCAAACAAATACAGGCTCAACTGCAGATGCAGACTGACACCCGGCCGTGGTGGGAGAGATGTGCCAATGCGAGTGCCAGTGCGTGTGCCAATGTGTGTGCCAGCCTGGGGGGCCTCTGCGGCTCCTGGTACCTGCTGCTATGTAGGGCGCAGGCCCAGTGTTGCCAGGTCTGAGTTTTTTGTTTTTTTTTTCTTTAGAGAAACTGAAAATTTGGAATTTTAGATGAAATGCAGATTTTTAAAGTGTTGGCTCAAAATGTGAAGCCCCTGTGGACCCACAGACCCATGTGTAGCTGGTGCTCAGTGGGCCACAGTATCAGCAAAACACAGTCCTTTAGGGTTTCCGTTCCGGGATAGAAATCTCTCCTGACTGCACCCTAGAGTAAGAGATGGGGAAGCGAGACCTCAGGAGACACCCCAGGAGCCGTCCCTCCCTCTCTGTTTTTGTTTTCAGTTTCCAGCTTCATCCTCAGCAGCTGCAAAGGAAAAATGGCTGCTCCAGGCTCCCATAGTCTTCAGTGCTCCGTGTCCCAAAGGAGGCCGGTCCCTTTCCTACAGTTACCTGGCTCTGGAGACCCTGCTGACCCGGCCTCCACACCCCTCAGCTTTAGATTCACACCTGGCTGGGCTGCTCAAAGCTCAAGTAGCTTCTGATTCCTCTCCTCCTCCTTCTTCTTCTTCTTCTTCTTCTTCTTCTTCTTCTTCTTCTTCTTCTTCTTCTTCTTCTTCTTCTTCTTCTTCTTCTTCTTTCTCTTCCTCTTCCTCCTCCTCCTCCTCCTTCTTCTCCTCCCTTTCCTTCTCTTCCTCCCTCTCCTCCTCCTCCTCTTCTTTTCTTTCTGAGGCAGGGTCTCACTATGCAGTTCAGGCTGACCTCGAGCTCATTTTGTAGCCCAGGCTGGCCTTGAACTTGCAGTAATCCTCCTGCCTCAGCCTCCCAAGTGCTGGAATCAGAGGCTGTGCCTCAATTCCTGGCATTGGCTTTGGACTCTTGACTCTGTTCTTTCCCTGCACCTCTCTCTAAAAGCCCAACATCCTGTGAGGTCCACATCTTGAGGTGATATGTCCAGCCATTCCCTGGACATGAGCCTCGTTACTAGAACCTGGCCATGAGGTCAAAGCAGGGACTCGGTATCTGCTTTTAATGATCTCATATTCATATTATTTCCTGCACGTTCACTGTAGAAAAGTGTAGAAAGTCAGAAGGGTAGGAAAGGGACCCACTGCTCACCCCTCTCTGAAAGGCGGCCCCGGCCAGCAGCCTGGCCTGCTTCTCTCTTTGCGTCTGGGTGTGCTTGTGCCATCTGTGCCTCTCTGAAGTGGCCACTGTTCACTACGAATCAGAGCAGCCTCAAGTCAGCAACGTGCTGACCCCGAGTGGACTCCCCTGGCCCAGGGGGCCTTCAGAGTGAGGTGTCCGCCCCAGGGCAGGACGGCCTGTCCCACCGAGCTGGGTGGACCTCCCGGCTCAGGATCCAACTTTTAAACAAACCAACCTCTGCAGCCTCGGCACTTTTCAAACCATAGGGCAGCGACCCTGGTGACGGGCGTTGGCACACAGGTGACCTCTCTGCTGCCCAGCTCTTGCTCCTGCCCTGGGTACTGCCTGTCGATGTGGTAGGGGAGGAAGAGGCAGTGTGTGGACATCAGCTAGATGGGGGCCGGCCCCCCAGGACCTCTGTCTTCCTTCGTGAGGACAGTGCCTGAGCGTCCACCACCCTCCAGACGGAAGGCGGAGGTTCCTGCGCCACAGTCCGGGCCCACTGGTGACAGGCGCAGCCACGGGAGTCCCGGGGGGCTACTTCTCCCGTCGTGCAAATCCCCCCAAGCAGTTTCGCCCACGCGGATTACACACTCAGTCAGCCGAGATGATTCTCAGTTGTGATCAGAGTCAACGGCGGGTACTGCACACACCGCTCTGTAGAGCACATTATTTTCTCACCTGATGGATCATAACAGGTCTCCAGAGCTGTCAGAGCCTGAACAGGCCGGTGGGGCGCAGGAGGGGGAGGAGGGCGGGAGGAGTGGGGTGTCCGGGGTCCAGAAAGCCGGGCGTGGCCCCGGACCTTAACTATTTCTGCGCCTCACGGGCTTGTACATGTCGCGGGGTCCTTCTCTGCGTTCCCACCTGTGACCTTCTGTGTGGCTGACATCCGGCTCCCTCTCTTTCCTGGTGAGCTTTGTAACGCGGGTGAGGAGCCGAGGGGGGCCGTCCAGCGTCCACCCACCACGCTCTCCCGGGCACACTGAGCCCCACTCCGCCTTGAGGTCTAACTCGACACCCGCCTCTTGGCTGTCCTTCCGCTGCTCCCCTCCATCTGAGTCCTGGTGACAGCGATAATGACAGTGATAAACAGGACGATGACGATGATGACAGTGACCACCAGTAGCCGCTGGGCACGGTCTCCGGCCGGCCACCACCCAGGCCGGAACTGTTCCAAAGCCCTTATTCACCTTCACCAAGGCAGTAAGCAACACGCTGGGGGAGCCACTGAGTCCCTCCGTTGTGTGAATCGGGAAGCTGAGGCAGGAGAGGCCAAGCGATCCACCTCAGCCATGAGGCTGGTCAGGCAGGGCAAGACTCATGGGCCTCAGGAGTCCAGTCCTGGAGCCTGGGAACTAAGTGCCTCTCCGGAGAGCCCAGGGGCTGGGTTAGCACTGTGTCCCTGCTCGATCTGCTAGCCCCCTGCCCCGTTGGGAGGCTGCCCTCGAGGCCCGAGCGCTCCTACGTCCCAGGTGTGCAAAGGAAAAGTCAGAGAGCAAAGGCCGGTCGGTCGGCAGGAACCTGCGGGACCAGAGGTGACCCTGCATGTCACAGGAGCGGTTGCTGGGTCCTCACCCCGGTTCTGGCTGAGCATTGGACCTGGAGCTCCCTAGCTGGGGGGACTGAGAGGCACATTCCCAAGGGGAGAAGGTTGGATGCAAGGGTCCGGCTGGGCTGGGGAAGGGGAAGGTGACCCCTAGAGCCAAGGGTGGGAGCCGAGAGGATGCTGAGATCAGGCCAGCCCGCCAGGGCTACTGGTCTGATCTGTGGCGTGCTGGTGGCCCGGAGGCCATCAGAAACATTGGTCAGGTAGACTGGCTTGGGAAAGGAGCCAGGTCATTGATGAAAATTTTAGAAGGAAAATACAGCCTCTCACAGAGCACAGAAGCGCTTTGTCCTGGGGCAGGACCCAGAGACTCATTCGGAATCTCACCGGCTTTAAGAAGGGAGAGGTAAACAAGTGTGGCAGTACACGCCTGTAATTCCAGCACTCAGGAGGCTGAGGCAGGAGGACTTCCATGAATTTGGGGCCAGCCTGGGTTACCAAGTGAGTTCAAGGCCAGCCTAGACTACTGCATAGTGAGACCCTGTCTGAAAAAGACAAAAAGAAAGAAAGAAAGAGCCAGATAGAGCCCTGACCTCTTCTCATTGACTGGCTGCAGGAGACAGCTCATGCATAGAGCCTTGTTGACTGAATACATGACTGAATGAGTGGGCACTCATAGTGGCTACGGTGGCCCCACACTGATGCACGAATCAACTCCATCTGAACCTGGTGACAGGTAGGGGTTTCCTGGGCAGGACAGCAAGGGTTCTCTTGACCTCAGTGAATCCATCAATTGCCTGTTGAAGTGGGATCTAGAGGGGTCTTTCTCAAAGACGGGCCACGTGCACCTGGACGTTGGGGTGGCCCTTTACTAAACTGTAGGCGAGCCTTAGGCAGGAAAAATGGGGTCTGTTTCTGTTAAGAAGAGAAAAAATGAAATTAGGTTTCTTGAGCATTTTATCACTCAAGCTCAATGAAAATTTAATATAGAAGATCTTGTAATCTACAAGTTTCTCTTCCAACCATTAAAAAGAAAAACAACAAAGAAAAAGACCCTTTCTCACCCTTTAGGATGATCTGTGAAGGGTCAGGGCTGTTCGGCCTCTAGAGCTTCCACAGTCTGAGTTTAGTGGTTGCATCCTAATGGAGTTTGTCAGCATGTTCCTCTGTCCGTGTGTCCTCGTGTGAGCACATGGCCCTGAGTTCTCTCTGCCATCCTTGGCCTTTGGTGAGACTTTTGTTGCTGTGGTCTTTCTTTCTTTCTTTCTTTCTTTCTTTCTTTCTTTCTTTCTTTCTTTCTTTCTTTCTTCTTTCTTTCTTTCTTTCTTTCTTTCTTTCTTTCTTTCTTTCTTTCTCTCTCTCTCTCTCTCTTTCATCAGAGGACTCACAACATCTAATTGTCTCTTTTTGTGATATGAGCAGGTATTGGTTAACACTGTCCACTAATTTATTGCGCGTTGAGGGATAGTGATGTCCTGCAGCTCCTCTTCTTTTGCTGACTGATGTACTTTACTAACAGAGGCCTCCTGTCCTCCTATTTGGTCACCTGGTGGTGTAGCTTGTGTAGGAAATGCTTGCTTTTTCCCTTCAATTTACCTCTTTTAAAGGTGACCAAGCAGTTTTCTTTAACAATTACGATGAGATCAAGAGTTTAAGCACGTTTGGTAGTTTTTAATCTATTGTAATTATCACCTTTTGAAGCTCAAATTTCTTGTCTCTGGCCAGTGGGAAATGCAGCTGGCTCTGGAATCTGTTGAGAGGGCCTCAGTGGTTATTCCGTAGTTTCTTGTTATCTGGTATGATGACATGGTTCAGGATTATCTTTTTTTTTTTTTTTTTTTTTCGGTATCGGGGATCAAACTCACGACCTTGCACTTGCCAGGCAGGCGCTTAAGCCGCTGAGCTAAATCCTCAGCAGTTCAGGATTATCTTGCACAATTTTGTTTCTTCATACCTGGAGTCAGCCATTCCTGTAAGAAAGTTTTTCTCTAAAATGGGAAACGAATTGCAAGACAACAGTCTGCAATTCTTTGCAGAGATGTTCAGTGCTCAGAATCAACTTGTTAACGTCTGTAAACCTTTCCACAGACGGGGCAGGGCCAGGTGTGTCTCGGCCCTCGGGAGGTCGCCGGGGCCTGCACAGTGTCCTGACTCTTATGGATTACACATGGATATTCTTAACAAACCCCCCGAGCCTGGCCAGGTTATGAAGAAAGCAGTTTATCTGGCTCAGAGCGTTGGAGACCGAATGGGCTCTGATAAGGAACCCTTGGCTCCGGCACCTTACAACAGATGCCAATGTTAAGAGTGTGCATGGAGTAATGGATCGATTGATTGATTGTGTGTGTGTGTTGCTTGTGTTACCGGGTGCTGAGCCAAGGGCCTTCCTTCTCTCTGAGTTTCAGCCCCGGCTACTTCCCTGACTTGTCCAGGCTGGGCACGAACCTGCTATCACCCTGCCTCGATCTCCCACAGTGCTGGTTACAGCTGTGCACCTCCTCCCCAGGCACGATTCCATCCTGGACAGGAAGCCCCGGCTTTCATAATAATCCTCTCGTGAGACCTAACCAGTCCCAGGAGAAACACCTTAATGCCTTTGGAGGGCCTGTCCTCAACCCACCAGGCCCCCCCTCTCAGAGGTCCACATCGCCTCCCCCCAGGATCCCCATCTCCCGGAACCAAGCCTGGCTCCGGACCTGGCCCACTCTTCCTGTGTGGACACTGCTGCTGCCAGCTCCAGAACTGCTGCATCTTCCCCAGCGGAGACGCTGCGCCCCTTAATACGCTTGGGACGGGGTGTAGTTCGTGCATCCGGCGGCCTAGCGTCTGACTGGAACGCATTCCGCTGCTGCTAGCTTGAATGACCAGTGCCACATGCATGACCGACCATCCCATGGGGCGGCTGGTAGCACTGGTGCAGATGGAGCTGATCACTTTGCCAGTTTTTTTACTAATAAAATTTGGAAGTCTGTGAGTGGACAGAATCTAGTTAGTTGCTTGAATTTGAATAATTGCTGCCCCAAAGATTAATACTGTTTATGCCAATTTAAAAAATCTTATAATAATCAAAACATTTATTTCATTAAATTAAGACATTTATGTTTGTAAAGTTAAAACATTTTATGCATGAAGTCACTGATTTGTGCAGAGTGCATGAAATGTTGGATCGTCTTTAGATCTTTTGGTAGCCACACGGCACCCATTTTTCAGACGGTCCTTGATACCATCTGTGCATCAGTGTCATCGCTGGCCAATCCTGAATAAGCTCCTATAGAGTGATTTTTTTTTTAGTAAAGAAATTCATGAATAAATATATTTTCATTTAAATGAACAAATAACTAAGCTAATTGTTGTAATACTTTTTAATTGGCATGAATAGTATTAATATTTATGTTTGGACAGTAATCATTCAGATTCAAACACTAACTAGATCTGGTCTATTTATAGACTTTTATTAATTATATTAGTAAACTGACAAGCGATTAGATCCATTTGTACCACCAGTGCCACCAGCCATCTGATGAGACAAGCATTCACGAAGCCAGGGGTCAAGCATGTGGGGAATGTGTTAACAATGAATGGTAACTGGTTGCTAGTTAGCATTTACTAGTTAACCACAACTAGTTCACAATTGCCAGCTATCTACAACTGGTTACTAATTACTAGCTACTCCAACTAGTTACCCATGGCTTAACATTTACTAGTTACCAATTATTAGTTACAACTAGTAATCCTAGTTATGGAATACTAGTTAACTGTTACTAGTCACAACCAGTTACCTTTACTGATTAACCATCATTACTTACTCACAACTAGTTAACCATTACTACTTACCCAAAAACAGCCACTGCTAGTAACAACTAGCAGTGGCTAGCTGCTAGTAACTAGGTTACTAGCACCCACAACCAGTAATCCCTCACTGCTTAATCATCACTAGTTATCATCAACTAGTTACCCATCACTAGTACCCGCAGCTATCACCCATCACTAGTTACCAAATACTAGTTGACCATTACTAGTCACACTAGTTACCTTTACTGATTAACCATCACTACTTACCCACAATAGGTAGCCACTGCTAGTTACCTGTTACTAGTACCCACAGCTAGTTACCCACAGTTCCCTGTCGTTACCCGCAGCTCCCCGTCAGTTTCACGAGGTCCTAGGGAGCTGAGAACTGCCTGACGCCTCCCGCGCCCCGTTTTGTTTCTATTGTCTGCGTCCGGGGCTCGGAATCTGGTGGAGAAACTGAGGCTCGTAGGGCGGCATCTAGTCCATCAGTGCTTCCAGTGACGTGGCGCTGGCCTCGGTTGCTTTGGGACCCCGTCCCTGTGCCCACGGGTGAAGGGCACCCCGGAGACTCCCGCCAGCCGCCCCCCTCTGCCTCGTGAACGTCAGCGCCCCTCTCCAGCTCTGGGACTCTGACTCTTCTGTGTACTTTACATGAGCGGAAAATCCCTCCTTTTGCGTCTGGCTTCGAGATCCACCGCGCTGGGCACGCGTCAGAATTCTCTTCCTTTTTAGGGCCGAGTAATATTCCATCACCTGGAGCTGCGGTTTCCTTCTCTATCTGCGCCGGGCGCCGAGCTGCTTCCACCTTTGGAAACCGCGAAAAATGCTGCTCTGCGCGCGGGCGTCCAGAAATCCGTCCCGTCTCTGCTCTGGACTCCGGTGTGTGCTCAGAAGGGGACCCACTGGGTATTGGTCACGCTCAGGGGCGCCGGCCGGGCTCTGAGCCGGGAGTGTCACCAGGTGGCGCTGGCGAGCGGTCCCCGGTTGTCCGGGAGAGCCCTTGGCTTTGCCGGGGTGCAGGCGGTTCTGCAGGGGTCCCCGCCTGGGTCCGCCTGCAGCGCTCACCTAGGGGACCTCTCCGACCCCTTCCCCGGGCCCTGGGACCCTTCCAGCCCCGACCTCTGACCCACACCGCTGCGGGACCCTTAAGGGCAGCCTGTCCATCTGATGACACAGGACGGACGTTCCCTTCTCTCTTGGGCAGGCCTAGGGTCACCGGGGCCTTGCACTGAGCACCATCCCCACCCCGTTCTCCTTGTTTAATTGTAAGACGGCTGTCCCCCGGTGTCCCCTGGTTGCTAATTTGCTGAAGGTGCAGGAGGATGAGGATAAGGTGGGGAAGGGGGGGAAAAGGGGGGCTGCAACCTGTGCCCCCTGGAGGGGATGGGCGGGTGGGGTGGGGATGGCCTTGTAGGGGCAGGACAGGACTAGGACTGAGCTGCTCCCAGGGTGTGCGATTTGCAGTCCTGAGGCTTTGGGGGCCAGAAGTTACGGGTGAGTGGCCCCATGGAGTGGCCAGGTGGGAGCTGGGGTGACCTAAGAAGTGAGGAGAGAGGAGGAAGGGAGGGGACAGAGGGTCCCGGTCAGCAGCTGTCTGCATCTGTGAGGGGGCAAAACCCCAGCCACGGGTTTCTCAGGTCCGAGGCTGAGGCCCAGGGTCAGGGGTCACTAGGTGAGGCCTCTTCTTCTGAGGCCTCTAACCCCGCTGCACGGGGCCCCACCTTCATGACCCCATTGAACCTCCATTCTGTCCTCAGAGACCCCAGCTCCAGACACGGTCACACTGGAGGCCACGCAGGAGGACACGAGCATCCGCCCCTACACCACCTCCTGCGAGGGCAGAAGTGAGGCTCTCCGGGGTTGGAGGTCCATGCACCCCCTTCCCAGCACCCCTCATGGTACAGCACAGGGCACCCTGAAATTCTCCTGGCTCCTCCGCCCCTGCCACCCGCCAGTTACCAGACCAGCCCCACACCCAGCCCTGAGAACGAACCTCCCTTCCCTCCTTCCCTCCTTCCTCTCTCTCTCTCCTTCCTCCTTTCCTTTCTCTCCTCCTTCTTTCCTTTGTAAAATTTATAGCAACACCGAACTCACCAAACTGCTGACCTTAAATACCGGGGAGTTGTAAAAGCCCCCTTAGAGCCCTGGGTTTGCTTCGCTCCTCCTCAATAATTACTTCATTGTGCTGTAATTTACATACAATAAACTGCCTCTGCCCTCTTCCTCCCGCTCCCCTGTGTCCTTTATTGTCCCTCCCCCTGCCCTGCCCAGCGGCCACCACCAGGGCCACCTGAGTACTTCAGCTCCGGTGCTGCAGCTGAGTTCTCCCCTTCAGCCCCCCCCAGACCTGAGGCTCCTTCCTGCGCTGGCGCATCTGTCCCCAGATCCCTCTGGGCTCCCAGCACTGCCGCACCATGCGACGCGCCACCTTCCCCGGTACAGGCCTCAGCTGTCTGCAGCTTGGGCGCTGCTGAGAGCGTTTGCGCGCTGCCTGCCGCTGCGCTGGCGCGTGTGGCCCAGGTTCCTCCTGTGAAACTCCGGGCTGTGTGACGTGAGGTGTGCGCTTCACCGTGGACAGACTGCCATTTCCCCAAGTGTGCACAGCCCTGTCACAGTCTCAGCAGCCACAGAGGACCCACGAGTTCTGCCACACCCTCTTCCCCGTGGGATTCATTGACTTTTATTCCTCCCATCTCAGCGGTGCTAGCGCGTGTGCTGAGGGGTAGCTCAGGGGGGCAGCTTGGAGGGGCAGCTTGTTTTTACTTCAATTTGCACGGCCTCGGTGTCTTTCCACACACTCATTATGTTTCTGTTCCATCTAGAAGTCGCGCTGGCCTGGCTCTGCTGGCTGGCGACGCTGTCCCTTCCTTCCGTCCCCAGGACAGGAGTGCAAGCAGGATCTTCTGCCTGCTTCGCTGGAGTTTCCATGTGGGCTTCTCCAGCAGTGGACTGGACAGCTCGCAGAGTGGACTGGACAGCTCACAGAGCGGCTCAGGCTTGTCTCAGCCCCGTGGCTACCCAGCACCGTGATCCTGGCAGGAAGCTGGTGGAGCTGTGTCACTGTAGGAGGCTCCTTCCTTGTCCCGGATCTGGGACTTCGCCCCCAGAGTACAGTGCGGCTGCACCCAGCTCTGTCTGGAGGACCTGCTCTCCACTCTCCTCCATGAGTAGGTGAGTTATGAAGATGTCTTTCCTTCCACCGAGGTACGTGAGCAAATGAGCAGGGGTCCTCTGAATGCCCCACTTTTCAGCAAAGATTGGGGGAGCCGAAACTAAGGCGTCTGAGACAGACCTTCTGCAGAGAAGCGCGGAGAAGCCTGGGCTGTCTGTGCCTCCTCGTGGCCAGAACCCAGTAAGCACTGATGATGCTAACGTGCGCCAGTCCTGCGCCAGCTGGGCATGGTGGCTCACGCCAGTAATCCCAGCATTCAGGAGGCTGAGGCAGGGGGATTGCTGTGAGTTTGAGGCCAGCATGGGCTACATAGTGAGTTCAGGGTGAGCCTAAGCTACACAGTGAGACTCTGTTTCAAAAACCAAAAGCAAACCAGAGTCCCATGCTAAGGAGGCTACAGGGCCCTGTGTACAGCCAGATCTCTATGATTAATTTCTAAAAGCACTTTTTGGGCATGGGCATTGTGGAGACGAGTTCTTGCTTATGCAGTCCAGGTTGGCCTTGCACCCATGGAGATGCTCCTGCCTCAGCCTCCGAAGTGCTGGGACTACAGGTGTGTGTCACCACGCCTGGCTCAAAGCACTTTTAATGGTGCAAATCCAGCGGTAGTGTGCGTGTTGGTTGACACTCAGTGTCCTCAGGGAAAGCTGCTTCCGCCCCCAGGGGGTCACCTAGGTGAGTGAAGAGGTCTCCTTTGTGGGCTGAAACCTTTCCTTCATTTTAACTTTTTACATGGAAACTTTTATAAAGCGGGTGACACACTTTCATTCTTTAAGACTGTGTTTTACACAGATGTGGAACACTGCAGCCGTTTTTAGGGTCATGGATGGAATTGAATTTCTCCAAAGTGCACAGGGTGACCGTATTTGGAAATGGGGGCTGTAAGGAGGAAATCAAAGTTCAGTGAAGTCGTGGGGGGCCCTGACCCAAAGAGGCTGGCGTTTGGTAAGAAGAGACATC